>DWEI01003090.1:0-13278 GCA_018245875.1 Mysoria ambigua | reverse complement strand
TATTATAATTTATAGTTAACAAAAGCATGTACCTACCTAGCTAAAAAGTGAGCTAAAAAGTAGGTAGCGAATCGTTTTATTCGATTAAAGACTAATCCGTAAAAGTTTAATCATAAAAAATACTATGAATTACACAATAGTGTGAAAAAATGTGAACCTGTTATATACACATAATACGGTATTCGAAATATTTAAAGGAATCGATAAGCGAAGGCGTAACATAATATATGCAGTAGTAAGAGCTGATAATATTGATAGAAATATGTTCTTAAAGTGTTCTTTTAAATTTTTTTATCACAAGTTACGTTGTTATTTTTTATATTTCGAACAGTAAATCTGCTTTGTACAGCGACGACAAGAGCGGTTCAAGATAAACAACAACATTGCGAGTCATTTAAACGGACCAACTCGGCGTAGGTGCGGGGGCTCAGTGGGACAATAAATCGCGCCGAGCAGGCCAGACCAGATTGCCGATAATTTTGACGCGGCGGACTCGTCCGCGCATAAATTGCTAACGTTTGATGAATTCTCTTGTTTTCGTGTTATTCTTGTTATTTTCCGAGACTATTTTCCGATTGAGAATATCAATGCCGTTATAATGTTTCCTCGTGTACCAGTTTGTAGCAAATTAATAAATTTTGTTTCATATTTTTTTAGCTGGCATAAATTTACAAATTGTGATATCATAGCCAAATGCAACTTAATATCTTAAATTCGTTACTTTTTTATTTAAATGACGACTCTTATATCGAAAGCTGAAAGCCGCCATTAAGTGTCATATTCATTGTCGTACCAAATACACATTTTATGTTTACTTCATTAGGAAAATTGGCTCCATTCTTTATATAAAATTGACAGCATAATCAACTGTTGAGTGCTTGTTAGTCGGCTAAAGCCGCAGGCAGAACGACACACGACAAATAAGAGCATGCTACTAGTCAAATTAGTCGAACGACATTCGAATCAGATGTGATAGTAACGAACGAGCGATTCGGTTATGCTAACAAGCCTGTAATAACAATAACAAATCAATTGGCAAGTAACAATGTTATTAGCGAGAAAAAATATGAGATTGGTAAATTAATGGATAGATATCCATGTGTGCGCAGACATTTAAATTAGAAATGTAACTATTGCGTTTGTGATTTGTTTAAATTTTTAATAGGTACTCTTTCAGTCCACCAACATACCATGAGGCAATGTAGTTGAGTATGTTACTGAATTACGGAGGGTGGGAGGGTTTACAGGTGGTGAGAAAAGACAAAGAAAAAGAGAGTGAGTTTAGTATTATAATTTTTTTTAAGTTTATTTTTATAAAACAATTTGAGGGTGAGCGTTTATTATTAATAATTAAGATTGTTTTTTTGCAACAATTTCCTACTTTTTAATAAACTTGAACTTAACATTTTATAACCCTCCGTTATAGTGATCAGATAAACTAAAGCTATCGCGGACGGGTTGCAGAGTGAAAACTAAAAAAAAACCTACGTTTATCACAAACACGCTTCAAATGATAAATATTAGAAGCGAGTAGTCAAAAGACTGTTGAGTAGAAAGTACATGTATATCATGCTTTATGTACTATTTGCTCTTCAACGTAACATCCCATCCGCCACGGATCGTAATGTGGAAAGTGATCGTTAAACTTTCCAAATATCACTTTAAATTATATTAGAAAGCGCATACAAAGAAGGACAAACGAAAATAAAAGCCGGAAACTTGCTTTTTCTAAGAAAACTTTTATACAGAATGCAGTTAGGTACTGCATTTGAATGAAACCGATGTGCATCGCATATAATTCAAGGCACGTGCGAATCGAATCGGCTTTTTTGAACAACGGAAGTATTCGCAAGGCATTGTGTTTCGTACGCAGCAGAATCAGTGGCTACTGTGCGCAATTTACAGGATTATGTATATTTGAAGTTAAAGCGTGTGAAGTGTGCCAACGTGCACTGAGCCTTTTAAATACAAAGTGCGTAAAAATACCGTTTGTTAAATGTAGACTTTGTGAACGAGTAAGAATATGATCGGATCCAACAGGTAAAATAACTTATATAAATTAATCATAGTATAAATTAAGTTATGCCTACTATGTTATAACATCGTACAACTTTAGTTATACTATTTAGTATAAGTTAATCATACAAATTACATTATAACTCATTTAATTAGTTATATAGCGCAGCGTGGAGATGTAAATGCATATTATTTACAGGCCGTCGAGAGCTGTCACCCTTATTCATAAGCGCTCAGTAATGTTTTCGCACCTCGACGCTTAGTCCCTTTCTATCGTGTTTGAAGTATGGTAATGGGAAACGAGACAAAATATCAATTGTGTTCACTATATTATATAATTAGTTTATTTATGATAATCAACATTCTTGACAGCTATATTTTTATGAGGAGGTTAAATTTATTTGTATTTTCAAGGTGACAACTTGTTGAAATTTAATTGTTAAAAGGTAACTTACTGAGTTTTAAGCTACAACCTTGAAGAACACGGGCCTTAAAAGCCTTAAAAAATTATTCACTACTGATAATTTTGTAAAGAAAGACGCTTTCGTATAGATGTGAACGATCGCTATGACTATTATTGTTTTATAATGTATATTCTTTTATTCTGCACTTTTAAACTACTATTATTATTTTTAAACGTTAGAATAAGTACGCTTATAATTATAGTCAAATAATTATATGCACACAATAAAAACTATCAAAACAATTTAACTTCATATTTTCAAAGTGGTTTTATTTTTTATGTAATTACAAATCGCCAATAAAATTTATAAGAACGTGACATTTACCTCACATCAGCGATATATGAGACTTTAAACAAACAAATCGTCAATTGCTCCAGCGAATCAATTGTCAAGGAAACCATTACAGTGTGGCACACGACCACTAACGTAACGATCGGCCTGATCAAATATAACGATCAGATTGCAAAGGGATCATCTATCTTCGGAACAAGAGATTGAAAGATCCGTATCGAACGAGTTCGTATCTAGAAAATGGCCGGCCATTTCCTCTTAATTGTTACCCGTCCGCGCTAAATGATTTATGTGCATTGTAAACTTTTTTATTCCATGTGAGATTGTCTAATAGATTCTAAAACGCTAACCGACGTACAGCTTGACTGTTCGACTTAATGATCGCAAGATAACGATCTACGGTTTATTTAATATAAATTTTAAACACCGGCCATTATATATTTATTATCATATGAAGTATGTGTTTATATTGATATTACGCTTTTTGTTAATGGTTTTTAATAATTCTATTTTAGCATAAAGTCCTGGGCTAATTTATGTGGATATAAACAAGAAAATATTAAAGATTATCAGAATTATCCTTGAAAGAATTTATTCTTGAAAGAAATAATCAATACGAATAAAATAATGCATTTTGTAATCCGACGTAAGCGACATTAATAAAATCTATCACGTAACAAGAGATTAACTAAAATATATTTTATAATCGAATGTACTAAATTTTGAATCGGTATTTAAAACCTTAACAGACTTTATCCAATTAGAAAATCAACATAGTGCCAGGATTCAGAAAAAGAATTGCTTAAACTTTGACCAACTTGTAGTTGTTAATAACCGCATTAAATACTATTACTTCCGTTGAATAGAGGAAGTGAGTACACATAAAGTTTAATCACGTAACCACATAAGCGTGGTAATCTTTCAGTTCACGAAAATAACCATAACGCAAACCTGCGAGTCGCATCACGCGCGGTCTGCGGTGTGCGATGTACATCGCGCGAACTATGACGTATGGCGCTATACCCGTGTTCGCACAAGTTGCGACAAGTGTTTATTGCATCCTAAGATATGGCACGCGATTAACCACACAGGCTTGTACAATGAAAGTATAAACGCATTACGTCATGACCACTTGACAAGCCTTGAAATTACAAACCCTTCACTCCAATAGATCCGTTAACTAAAACTGATAAGTAATAATGATACTTATAATGAATTTAACAGCAATCGAATTAATCGAATTTCTTAAAAAATTAAATACAAACTTTAAGGAAACTTCAGTTAATTAAGAAGTAAGTTGGCAATGAATTCAATTGAAATCGAATGATGATGAATGATGATATAAGTGTTCCAAAAGATTTGTTTACTTTAAAAGTACAGACACAAAGTTTAGTAAATTCGTGGGGCAGAGGACGCGATGGCAAGCCTCGATAGATCCACAGCACACGAGCCATGAAAGGTATTATTAGCGTATTCGCTGTTTACCTTTCTTTAGTTTGAACTTTCTATAGGAAGCGTGGGGAAGTGCTAATAGCACTGGCCTCGATTATTCGTAACGCTTCTGAGATATACGTATTTCATTTATTATAAGTAAATATTATAAAGATCGCTTGAAAACTAATTGATTTATAAGGTCAATATCTACGTAACATCACGCCTGTAATTCCCGTAAACGTAACCCGTGAAACGTGGGAGTGTTCTGCATTCCTCTGCCTACCTCTTCCGGGATTACAGGCGTGAAGTTACGTAAGCTCAACAATTTAAGAATAAAACGATTACTGGAAGTTTCTACAATAACCACAATAACCTTTGTAGGTTTTAGTACTTCCTGTCATTACGGCATAAAAACAACTAGGAGGGACAAAACTTGCATTACATTTGCACAGGTTTTTGCTGCTCGCCTTGTCTGTGAAAGCTGGAGTATATTGAACCGCTAGACGGCTAGAAAGTATTCTTTACTGGAAATATGAATTACTTGTCTATCGAAGTTTGCTGAAGTTTTTAAATGCATAAAAACAAAACAATATCAACCAGGTCTGTAATAAGGACAGGGTAATTTGACAACTAATGCACTCTTCTTAACTCGTACGGGACTTGACGTGATAATAAAATAACACTATGAACCAGTGACAGCGATCGAACCTGCGAGTTTGACAAGCCTTTAAAATAATTAAAACAAAAAAATCATCGCTATCTTTTATCCGTGTGCAGACTGGCCGCGTTCTGTGAAAATCCCGTTTTACCAATCACATTTTGAGAAGATAGTTGCTTTAATATAAATTAACAGTTAATTTTAAAAGCACAGAAAGTAGGTATTCCCTGTGTTTTCAGTAATGTGCTTTGACATATGACCTGAACTGAATGCATAACATAAAAGTAACGGAAGCATTTAGACTTGAATTAGCAATATCTTATTTGAAAAAACCGTTAACCCTAATGACTATTACATTTGTAAATTTAATAAACAAAATATTTGTGTATTTAATTAAGCGCCATGTGTAAAATTAATGCTCTGATTTTGATGCGTAGTTCTGAGCAATGGTAATTAGTTTATAATTATCAGCCAATTTATGTGTAGTGATGGACATAGGCTGGAAGACTGGTTTTTTGGCCATAATCCCTACGCTGGGCACACGGGTTTGGAGTTGGCTTCTCACATTGCCTGCGCCGCTGCCCATAGACGGCCACGGCATCTAGCCATGGATAGCCATGGAAAGCCATTTGCCAACGCAACGTTTTACTCATTTATATTCGGAAACGGATCGTGCTAAGGAGTGTTGCCTACTGTACAAGTTGTATTCTAAGAATTCATAATATGTATTTGTATATTGCGAGAAATGTCTCACAAGTTAAGTGGTATCGTGACACGTGACAGGTAGAAGGTCGGAGTTCGTTTTTATTATGAACTAAAACCATTTGCTTCGCTAACGTTTGCTATTTGGCACGTAGAATATATTCAATTTGCTATATCAAATTGACAAAGTTAATTTTGTTTATAATTATTCTCTCATAGAAATATTTTTGCATTCATAATACCTATACTATTATTGTTTGTCTCGTTACCGTGTAGCATATTCCAAATAAGATAGAAAAGAACGGTACATTCTTCGTATACTATGATTATAGAAGACGGTCGACAGTAATTTTGAAGTCCTTAATTTAGGCATCACGTTAAATAATTAATTAAAATCGTCATCATCAGTCTATTTACTTTAAAAATGATTTTATTTCTTTCACTTACCTATACACATCAACCTTAGCCCTTATAATTCTGAGAGAAGACCATCAATAATGAATTAATGATGATGATCGTGAAATTGACGTGGAGAATAATAAAATAAAAACACCAAAAAAATAAAACAACGTGCAGTTATGAACATTTTATCCCCGTCATTACTTTATACGCATATCCCCGTCATTACTTTATAAGCAAAATATCATAAGAATTATGAATATTCATAACGGAACAACCACATGATTTAATATAGCGTTTTACATAATATAGTCACATCTTACATAATACAAGTGTATTTAGCTCTAGTGGTGAAAGTGAATTTCGGAAGTACAAAAGCGCTACTTATTAATATGAAAATTAAACATAAAAAAATCTCAATTCGATTATCAGGACAAACAGTTACGTCACTATAATTGATTGTATTGGTAAAGTAATATTACTTGACATTACCATTCTATTACTTATTTGATATGCCTTTAACCTTCTATAAATATATAAGAAACGCTTGCTGTCTAAAATGAGATAGCGTAATGAACATTGTCCATGACCGCCACGTGGTACGTGGTCTGTGAAAGAGTGACTGTTATTGCGAATTGACATATGCACTTATTTGGATATGCAAGTTGTAATTACAGTCCTAGATTTTATCGATAGGTCGTTTAAACGCCAAATATACATAGGGATCTTTGCATACCCCACCAATTATTTATAAAACCATTAAAATTAATTGAGGTGTCCTTGTGAGCAACAATGTAATTACACATATTGAAGTAGGTACTCTTATTTGTAAGCTTTAACTTTATGAAACAGTTAATTTACTCATCGTATTGACGTAACAATATTGCATAATGGAGTTGCCAAAAATGATTTGCACTCAAAAGTCGAAGTTACCGTTTGACATACAAATTATTGTAATATCCTCGCACTACAAAGCTGGGACTGTCTAAATTAAGCACTCACCAACGAGCCAACAGGTCGAACTTAATGTATTGTAAAATTAATAATTACGTGAAGTAACTCAACGCAGAATGAATAATAAAAAGTCAGCTCCGGAGCCACCTACGTATTAGAGTCGATAGTTCAACTATCTCATTAAGCTGGCCAATAAGTTTAAGTACTACATATCGTACAACAGAACAGACTTCTCTAGAAGCGTAAGAGGTTGTAGCTTGCGGCGATAGGCCTTAGTAGGCGTAGAAGAGATGATGCGTGATTGTGAAAATCGAAAGTGCCGTTAATATAAATTGTCTGTACATCTGGCAGCTCACTAAGGCACATATTTCTAACAATTTTCACCTTTACGCCCATTATCATAATGAATACGTAAGACATACTTTTTTATTGGTAGCAAGCAGCGTCAAAAACGGTGCATTGTGAAAAGATTCCATAACACTTATGTCGTGATCACTCGTAATACGCAGCATTGTGCGTTATTACGAATTGAATAAAATGGATACAAATTTACCGTAAAGGCTTTGTATTTGAAATTTCAGAAGAGTTAAAGGTTTTAGGAAAAGAGATCTTATCAACCAGAAATGCACTGGCGCAAAAAACCTGTAAATTTTGAAATATATTTCTATATGCTACAGGTGTAATGGTTTCGTTGAAAAATAGGTTGCAAATGCAACTGCTGTTTAAAGGGATCTGGGTTCAATACCCGAGTAGATACGTAACTTAAAAAAAGATTATTAGATAAAACTATTATTGACTCTTAGGTGTGCTAATTTATCGGCAATGTTTTTAATTCACCGTCATAGCAAGCGATATTTAAAGTTGTTGAATAAAACAGATAATTAAATATGCAATAAACATATGTTAAGTTCTAAGAATAAATTATATGTAAAGTTCTAAGAAAAACAAAAAGTCTAAGTTCAGAATAAAAGCTCATACACGTTTCTCGTCACGATCGATCGATACTAGTTTTACTTTTATAGCTGTAATTAAAAGGCAATTTACTTAATTGCATCCACAGGAAGATAGCCGTTTGTTTAAGACGACGTTATAAGTACGAAAAGATTTACGATGAAAAAAACATTTTATTTATATGTATATGTGTATAGTGTATATAATTTCATGGTAAGAATAGATAAAGGGTACAATGACGAATGAAGTAAATATTAATAATATCTAAAAAAAAGTGACCAACGGAACGATTATTAAAATAACAACTATGAAACTGTTCCATTTTCGTGTAAGTTCTTTAAATACACTCCATTATTAGATACACCAATAAATAAATCCGGAAGTCAGTTTTTGTTATCATATAAATAAAATAAGAACAGTACGTGTCGGATACCAGATTGATGTTGGCTAGAATAACGCTGTAACATACACGCTGAATAATATATTAAACATATTATTTTCACCATGAAACAGAATCGGTAACCAAAATACTGCTGTAGAGTTAACCGATCTAAAACCTCATTTCAACTGACACCGTTCGTCAGATGAGTCAAGAATTTTTTTACTGTTACCTACACAGGCCAAACATAAAAACCGTAATATGGTCAATAGGTCAACGCTTACGCGGCCGCAAGTCAAATTTACTTTCAGTCTCAAAGAAATCGATAATATAATATCGATGTAAAAATTGTTCTATACATTGCATTCTGATTATGAAAATTTGAATCAACTTTCACGATATTCTTTGCTCAATTTTATATGAGCTGTTTACTCCGCTGTGCATTACTCACTGAACGGGCAAAGTCATGCACCCACCAGTACTTACAGGTCCGTTACTGGACATAGACCTCCCGTTATCGGGGCTACTCCAAGTCCTGAGCCTTTCGAATACAGTATACTGATGTCTGCTTTAGGTCAGCAGACCACCTTGTAGTGGCGCGATTTACGCTGCTTCTACTGAGACGTGACCGGCACTCGATTTCTTCTTCCCCATCACTAAGTGCCTTACAAATATGCAGTAATTGCAGTTCTACTGTTTAAAATCGATAATACCATATTTTTAAGATTAGCCATGAATCGTTATAACATTACACATGGATCGGGTGATCGTGTCGAATATACATCTTACAAACTTCCATAATGTTCCTTGAAGCGTCTTAAATCTTGAAATCAAAGTTGGCTAGAGTGATAGGCAGTTTTAAACTTCACATTATATAAAGAAATGTTTGAAAACATAAAAAATACAAGGGTTGATGATTTGGTATCTCTAACTTGTTGTCATTACTTAATCTAATCAGCGCTTTTGTTAGTGTGAATACAGTGTCCATACTCATATATACATACATACATACATATATGTATTCGTATGTATACACACATATACGTGTTATAATAGATATCCACATATTAAAAATAGTAGGTAAAGATACATATATACAAAACTAATTTGCATGTAAACCTCAAACACAACATTATTTACTGTAAGTGGGTATATTTTGCACGTTTTATTAGACAATCGCTTCATAAATTTACATTTAAACTGTACTTTGCATTGAACAAATTCAATTAAACATGTATGTATGTATGTATAAAACTTACACCATTCTCGCTCGTAATATTTAATTAAATATCACATAACCGATAGCTTCAGCTTAGAGAGTACACTTTGAAAATTCAATTAACATTGACAATGATAAATAGTATCTACATACACAGAAGTCTTGCTACTCCCAGGTTGCTTTGCTCGTTCTCCTTCGCTCATTTCGCTACTTGAGCGGCACGTTTCATACATCAGTCCTTAACGTCCGGACCTCATTTGCATTATATTTTTAAAACCTAAATGTGACTAAGCCTTCTTTGTCCCGAATAAATTAATGCTATCTCGGCTGTCGATTAGATCTGCTGAAGGTTTATTTTAATTTAAAGATCATTTGTTTATACAGTTTGTTTGTTTCTATACTCTTATGTATTTTTTAAAAGCTTAATTTTTTCCTTAAACCGTGTATATAGTATTGTTAGGAAATATTATCGAAGAAACTTCATAAAGACATGTGAACCTGATGACTCCACGATGTTCTATCAAACTCTGCCGCAACTCAAATAGTCAATTAGCATCCTGCATCAACTCACTTCGCTATGAATATTATATAACAAGACCGAAGTGTCGGGTCACATTCTACAAAATATATGTCAAAACAAAGCATAATTACGCAAGCTTGAAACTAAGCGAACATAATTTCATAAGCTGACTCCCAATACAAATATAGCCTGAATGTATCTAATGCCACGAGTCGAGCATTAAAACTTTGTCTGAGTTACCACTTGTATCTTGACGTATCTCCAAATACAGAAGCGTAACGAACACAAACTTGCAACTGTGTTACCGTCGGACGCTAGGACCAATGGTCCCAGTAATAAATAACCCCTAATTGTATAAATTGTTGTCGGAGACAGTAAAAACCTAGGGTCCATGCCGCGGCAAAGTTTACGACTGCGGCAGCCATTAATTAGGACTCTTAGCTGGCTTCGTCTCGTTGGATCGGTTGTTTACCTTGTAAACTGTAGGGTAATTCGACCCTAAATATTTATACGTATCCTGCTCACATTCCAACCGCTTTTGTCTTTATATTTTGATCGTTTACATTCCGCGTTGAATTTATAGAAATTCAATGTATTAATAGTTACATCATTTATAGATATAACATTCATGTTTTCTTCTCTTATTAAGTGTAAATTTGTTGCTGACTTTATTAAATGATTGATTTAGATCAATTTGATAAGCTGGTTCAAATCGCATAAAGTGTTCAATCATTGCAAAATAATAAAACAGACGATATACAACACTGTTTGACAATATTGGAACATGATTTTGCAAATGCTCTCAAGTGAACACTGCCATATCGAATCGCACTAATGCGGCCGGACAACAAATCTCGCTGCATATTAACTCTGTATACGGAGTAGGTACGCAGGGCTGTCGCCGAGGCAAACATCGGCCACTTTGTCCTGTCACACGCAATAGGACAATTCGACGGTTAGCTCGAAATGTAGACGATGGAATGCGGGCCCGAGTTCGGCCTAGCTGTGACGAAACGTAAGGCCATATTTCTACGTATCCTTATATCCGTAACATGCTATGCGGATTTAATTTAAGTTCCTATTAGCGAAGAAATACAGAACTTGGCGATAATAATTTCGTAATATTGAATGGAACAGCGGTCGCCACGCTGATATATTGCAGCAAAGGTTACGTGTTCATGTCCTATCCGTGTCAATATTTTAGGGATGCATACGATACGAACGTACATTTTGAATACATTTTCTATGTATGATTATATTATCAAAGGTGGCGCGAACGAAGTCAGAATAAACAGCTATGAGACATTTTCATTTTATAGCCTATCGATTTAATAACCTACTTCGTGTTTACTTATAAATACGGGGAACATTTATTGTATACCGTGTGAAAAATCAACATAACTTTTAATACAATTACGATACATTTAATTGTGTAACAGCTCATAAGAGTATAGAATATATGTAGCGTATGTAACAAATTTAAGCTTTTTTAATATTAAAATAATATATTATTAAACAAAATACTATTATTCAGATTAAATTGTTTAATGAAGCTAAGAAGATAGAATCTGCGAGTATGCAGACATCGATTTGTATTCAGTGTAGACATCGTTTTGTTTCCAGCGTAGACATTGAAGAAATGCGGGCATAAAGAATTGTGAGAGGATTGGAGTAACACGAATTCGCATTGAAAGCGTACAATTTAAAATGGTTCTACATGCGAATAAAAAACAATTGATCGAATGGTTGCCAACGCTGCTGATGATCAAGGAATACTGACATCCGGTTACGATGCTGTTGAATTTTATGAAATTTCTAATACTGGTCTAAAGTCTGGATTTGTGCCCGGTGTGTGGCAATAGACATACCAGCTGTTGCACGGTAGGACGTAAACGTAACTGATGAAACGTGGGTTTAGGTACTCCTCTGCCTTCGTCTTCAAAGATTACTTGCATAATGTAACGTTGAAATATTGAAAAAACCAAAATTAATTTTTGACGTTCAGCCCCTGAATTCGTAATACAAATAAATAAATAAGGAATGTAACGTATATAAGATGTACGCCGTAACAAATAGCTTTAACTCGTCTCCTACAAATACCATGCAATGCTATGCACTGTAACATCGGTAATTTGTCCGCATTCCTCTACTAATACCATACCAGTAGAATTAAATAGTCATACTCATTTTGTTTGCGAGGAATACATCCGTCTTATTGAAACCCAATTAAAATTCATTTATAACATTTTTTTACAGATGACTAAGTTAAAACGTAACAGAAAATTCTAACTATAAAGACATGCGCATCCTGTAATAAAGTGTTCCAACTCAACTCCCAATACGATCTTAGACATTACCACAAAAAAAGGAATATTTCCCTCGACTAGCAACCCACCCGTGGCGCGCAGACCGAGCCCACCTACGACAAGACAGGTGTATGAACTTCCTTTCAGACCTACAATCTGACGAAATCACAACACCCTTATTTCAACTGCCTAAAGTCTAGTTCACGCACACATTTATCAGTGCGTTCGTTATTAGTATATTTTCTCTTAAGCGTATTGCTTGGGCATAAGGTTCAAATTCACACAACGTTCCGATGAAGGCGCTTCATTTTTTCTGATAATAAACACCATTCAAGTAATAAACAGTTACTGGAGATGTGAATAATGTATGGTGGAGTCAATAAAATATCACTACACGTATATAAATGCCAGAATTAGATGGTTTGTTGAATGATATTGCTGGGTTAATAGTTTTTAGGTACATTTATAAGAATAATGTGATATATTACCAATACGTGAATGATAGAGCTTGCAAGGGACTACTGTAACACGTTCATGGAAACAAAAAATATTATACTGCACAATTAACAATCGGATAAAAGCTTGGCGGCACTTATTAATAACGTATTGAGAACTTGTTTCGTATACAGAGTAGTTGATACAAGAACTATGCATTAAAGTTGGTATTTAAAAAACTCCGCAGCTTCAGTACGTTCAGTACGTTCAGTTCAGTACGTAAGTAATCTCATAGGATGAACAACTAAAACAATCTCATAGGATTGATACTCCAGGACAATTACTATTAAACATCCATCCAGACGACGAATAAATGTCTATCGTAATTAGATAGATATCTGCCAAATGGCGAAGCTAACTGGTTACTCTTTTCTTCCGAAGATTGGCAAAATAGCCTGATTTGCATGAGAATATACTAAAAACTAATTGACATAGAAATAAGCAAGACATAATAACTATATTGTGTAATAAGTTTAGTCTTAAGAAATGT
>DWEI01003089.1:0-13280 GCA_018245875.1 Mysoria ambigua | reverse complement strand
GGGGTAGGCAGAGGAATGCAGAACACTCCCACGATTCACCGGTTACGTTTACGTCCCACTATGTAATAGGTGGTGACCCTGTTGCCATGCATCCACACTCCGAGCCACTATCAGAATTCTAATTAGATTTTCTAATAGACAATTTTCTAATTTCATTTTTTTTTAATTTATGATGAAGTAATTTTAATTAAAGTGCAAATAGCTATATAACCGGTGAAACTTGGGAGTGTACAACACTCTTCTGCCTGCCTCTTAGAGGATAGTAGGCGAGAAGTGACATTTTTAATTTCTTTAAATATGTATTCGGGTCACGTCAACATTCGGCTCTTCGTCGGAGCGTCCGATTCGCACAAACTGCCCGCGACATGGCCGCGCTCGGAGTACTCAGCCGAGCAGAGAGATCAATAAATGTACGATAAATGTTCCTTGTGTATCGATGTACTCTATATTGTTAATTCGAATTGGAAATCTGATCGTCAACTTCATTTGACTGGGGTCTCCTTCAGAATTTTCTTACATACGGTCCGCGGTTGACGAATGCGGGTGGCGCATGCGACGGTAGCGAGATGTTTGGGATTCGGCGATGTCTGCCCACCCCGTGGAGGAATAAACGTGATCATAACATGACAAGCTTACACGATGATTACGTCAGCGGCATATTATCAATTGCTCTTAGAGTAATATCATTCAATTGGGTAACGTAACATCACGCCTGCAGTCCCAGAAGACATAAACAGTGGAATAATAAACTCCCACGTTTCGTTAATTACGTACTGTCAATCGGCTGAGGCTCGAGATTCTCTTATTTAATTTCTACACTAATTAATGAGAAAATTTCACAATAACATTTAATTTATATTATTAGTAATTTAATATTTACTCAATGATATTAACCTATGTGTATTTTAAATAACATATCATGTATAAAATTTCCATTATATATCATTATACAAAGAATAAAATATTATAAAGATATGCTTTCTGGGAAATATAATGTGGAATCTTTAATAAACTTCATGTAAACATAATTTTAATTTTTTTAATGTTACTAGATAGAGCGTCCAAATACAACCAAACATTGCCAGATACAAATAAACTCACAAACAATAATAATTACAAGGCTTTTAAATTACTACATACAAATTTTGGAAATCAATGAAACAGATAAAAAAAATGACTTTCAACATTTCATGTTTTTTTTGTTGTTACTGGCAATGTTAGAATTAACATTGAAACTCAATAATATCGGCATAATACAGGTAGTTATGTTGGTGGTATTTTAAAATTAAAAACTTAATATTCTAGTGTAGTGTGTATCTGTGGACTGGTGTTGTGTAAGACGATAACGTTCGCATATGTATATGTAGCGATTTGTGAAATTGGTATTGGTGTGTGTCAAGTAAAGCGTTATCTGGATACGCAGACTAAATAATTTGATGAATTAAGAAACAGTTTGTATAGTAATAATAGTAGTAATAATATTGATTTATAAAAAGATTTTTTTAGACAAGTTAAACTACCAACTATATGGGTATTGTTTATTGCAGTGTAATAACTGTCATTGATTTTTGATCCGAAAATTGATGAATATTATTTCAGAGTTTAATTCACTAACACGTTTAATTTGGAATAATTAAAAAATTGTGACGTGTGAATTTCAAAATTCATTTTATGAAATATAACAAGTAGAACACAAATATAACATACATTATGTTTTACTCTTTACTGTTTGCTGTTATAGTAGTCATCAATACGATACGAATAATGAGAAACATTGAAAATCTTTTTATTAAATTTTTAATAAATATATTCAAAGCAAAACACTACTATTATCACGCCTGTTTTACTCTCAAGCAGTAAGCAAGATAATGATATATATCGACGTTTTACAATACCCTATGTAATATTGAGTCCTATGTAATAATGAGCGAGCCTAATTAAGTACATTGGGCTACAATGACTAACTACTATACAATAATACTCTATGCGGGGAAAAAACAAAGAATCCCTCAATCAGTAGAAACGCTTCCAATCACTTTACCAATGAGGCAGTATATCACAATTATATCATTTAATGGAAGTGTAAAATTTATATTATTATGTAAGTCGTATCTATATTAGCCACCCATTCGTCTCGTATTGTACTTGTGGCGTGCGTGGCTTGCGGAATGCAAACTAAACCGGGCAGGGCTGCCAATGATCTAGAATTATATAAAACGATAATTAACATTTAAATTTATTTAACAGTTTAAATTATTTTAAGCCATTTTTCACGAGTGTAATACAATATATTGAAATAATTTTTTTCAATCAGTTAAATATACGGTTTAAGATCTTTATTATTTCTCATTAAGATTTTACAAAATTCACTTACTGAGAAAAAAATATATATAATGTTATAAATATACACAGTATATCATTGACACACAACTCGTTAAATGTAGGGCAGCTAATAACATTTGCGCTAATACACAAAAAATGCTGAAGAAATAAGTGACTTCAAAAGGAATAATATAAATTATTGTTAAAATTTGAAATTAAAAATACACCGATTAAAACTGGTGATATTTGATTGTCAGAAAATATGAAACCGTAATTTGTTTAATTATACCATTCCCTGCTAAACACGAGTCTATCCTTATTCAACGCCATGGCCATAATAAACAGATAAACAAACAAAATTATTTTATCAACATTTTTTACATTAACATTAATGTAACGTCGCTTGTAATACACAACACTTGCCACGATAAGTAACGCGACAATAAAACTAATAGATAAAAAGTAGCCACAATGCTTACGTAGTACCAATTGCGGATTTCTAATGCTACTAATAATGTATTCGAGTAATTCTAATTGCAGTATCGATCAGAATATCACTATATTTCCGATAGTTAAAATATATTCTAGCAAAAAACAAACTATTGAACGCACCAACCTCAGTACAGAAAGTAAAACACGTATTTAATATTAAGCGTTCAATTTAAAATTGCGCTGAATAAATGATTTATTATTCAAAACATAGATGGCGGCGACAGCCCTGGGTTCACGCACACAGGTACACATCGACATACATATACGTTGTGTATATACACACTCACACATGACAGGACCAAATTAGGGCTGGTTCTATTTAGAGTTCACGGCAAAAGCACATAAGTATTTTTTTATTATTTTTATTATTTTATTTTTCCCCTCCTCTTTTTGTGTTTAAATAGGATATCGTGCTTTTTGTTTGATTTTATAAATGTTATTCGAATGTCCGTAGACGCGCAAAGTTCTTCTGAGTCATGCCTGTGTTTAATATGTTTTCTTCTTCGCCTCAGAAGTGATTGTTACGATAAATGTCTTAAGAAACAACAGCTAAATAGTTTATTGGATTTTTTTAAATACTTCGTATTTATCACATAGGATTGGTATTAATACTGATAATCCTATGTATTTTGCTGACCACTGCGGATACATCTTATCAACCCTACGCCCTTCCTTGCTTTTCTAGTAACACTTAACATGAAACTCTCACAGAGGTGGCAATTGGGAGAAGTATTTAACCTACGTACAGTTAACTCACCAACCAACGAAGCTGTTCTGAAACTTCGCTGATTTTCAGCAGTACGAGTGAATTTAGAGGAGAATCGTCAATTAAGTTATAGTAAATATTTTCATAGTTTCATTTCGATCGGCTTTATTGGACACATTCCGAATGTAATAGCGTTAGAGCCATAACATAACACATTGACGAAGTGAATGTTGGCAGATGTTGTACAAATATTGTATTGTATGTTGTAAAAATTTTCCACGCCAACACGAGATACGTCACCTTTATTTGTCAAAAAACTTTTTACGGTTACATAGCGAGATGGTTATGAACTAAATAATAATAATAATAAACCTTTAAAAATATATTGAACAAAATAAAAAAAAAATATAAAAAACAAGAAAAAACAAAAATCTTAATTTCGTCAGTTATACCATTTTCATATCACAGACGCCATCTTTTTCTCCATCGAGTGTGTTGGCATAACGACTCATAGTTTACATATTTTTTTTTCTCGCTCCAAAATATTGAATATATTCGAAGACTATAAGAAAACCACACCGCGATCGTTCACATGTATGTTCGTCTCCGAAATTGTTCTACGGAGCCCTTAAAAATTAACACCATCTCGAGTCTCTAACGATATCGCTGTATCAATGCGCGGAGGGCGATAACGTCGGCCCTTACGTAACACCGAGCGCGGAGACGCGTGACATTTAAACACAGAGTTCACAGGAGTACGGAAAGTTGAAATTTGTATGTAGTAAATTATATTTAATAGCCGCGCGTGATAAATCGATTATTAAACGATGTTTAATATCATGGCGTGGTTCCGTCAGCGACTGCCGACTGCGATCCTGGGTTCAAATCCCGGCCCGAGTACTGCAGGTTTTATTTAACAAGAGTTTTTAGTCAACAATTGCGTTGGTGAGTTTCGAGTCTGACCTATTCCATGGCGGGACTTGAACATGACTGGTCATAAATGGCAGACCATTACGCGCCTCCATCTACCCCTTCAGGAATAAAGTCGTAATGTTATTTATAACTGTAATGGAACAAAAACAATGATAACCTTTGCACAAATTATTGTAAGACAATTAAATTCAACAAAAACCGAGAGATAATAATTTTAAACGATTTCATATCGTCTCCGTATAATTTGTATTTTAATACGTCCAAGCCCCATTTTTTGTACAACAACGGTAAATATTATCAAGTAACAATAGCTCGGTCCCTGTCTAACGTATCTATAACATGCTACGTGCGAAAGAGACATAATTACACATATATTAGGTTAACGAATAAAGGATATGTTATATAACTATCATGAGGGTGTGAAATGATTCAAAATACCATTCTTTACTTAGGCCCGAGTAATGTATATATCTATCTCTTTCGTTTTCACGATAATTACCGAACCTTATTAAAGATATTTGATATCTTATTTCACAAACTAACCATTTATACGACCAACTAATCGGATTATAGCATTAGAATGTTTTTTTATTAATTTCCACCACAAAAAACCGAGTTACAGCTTAAAACCCCAATTAAATAAAGTAATTAAAGTTAATACTTTGTATGATGAATATCTTTGATTTTGTGAAAACGCAAAGTCGCCATCTTTAACAAAAAATGTAGTGTTAACTGTTGTCTGTGTGAGTGCAAGTGTTTGATACCGTAACACATGCGCAACTGTATAGGGTTGCCAAAGCAAGAAAAAATATTTTTTTTTATATAATATCTCGGGTTTCGGCTCTATATATAGAAATAAGCTAACCTCATATTCCATATGTCGGCCAATATTGCCGGAGAAATTTTAGAGAAACCACACTCATCTGCCAATACACTAGTGCAGATGCACTCGTGTAGAGTATTTTCCTTCGCTGCTACTTCCTCATAAAAAGCCATTTTCCTAAGCGGCGGTAGCATTTTGACGTACAAAAAGTGATGCATGTAATTTTAATTTTGTGAGCAGAAATTAAGCTCATGATAATAATGAATATTTTTAATTGTCATTTCTTTTTAAATATGGATGAGGTGCAATGGTAGTAGGCTACCCAGTTCTACCTACCTCTTTGGAGATTACAGACATGATGTTATTAAAGATAATAAGAGTGACAAGAACTTCAATATTTCCATCAGGTAACATTATCACAATCTGTTTTCACTCTCTTGGTATAATAAATACATTCATAAATATAAGCTCATATGTTGTTTTGTTCAATACACGAGATTAATCATTATAAATCACAGCTATCTACGTGATGGATTGTAATAAAATGCGGGAAAAGTCTATTTTAAAAATTCATGTCCTAACATATTAAACTTTTTCATAATTCGTTTTTGGAAATAACGCGATAGATATTTAAGCACTGTTATTATTTAACGAAAATATTACAAAAGCAAATCGTAAAGGACAGCACGTTGATAACCGACACCTGAATTGTTTTTTTTTTCAAGCTAACAATTAAAATCGAACCGGTGTGATATGTTAACTACAATGATCGCTGAGCGGCAGCCCTGACCTCACTCACACACGGCCAACGGTACACAACGGATATGTGAAACCGAATGCTTGTCAAACTAAATGGATACGGACGCGAGGGATGCGGCGTGAGGGATATCGATATAATATTTTTTTGTATAGATTTATCGTGCCAATGAAACAGACCATGTTTGTAACCTTCGCTTATGGACAAATTCGACACCACAGGAATTGTCAAAATCTTGCACGCTTCGAAGCAGAGTTTATTTTTGTCGCCTATCACGGGGAAGTCTATGTCACAGAGTGTCTCAGAAGGAGGTAAAAAAAACCGATAAATTTTGGAAACGCTATTATATATTAAACTATAAAAAGTAAAAATTATTATGATAAGCTTTATCAAAAAAAAAAGACAGAAAGAAGCTCTACCAAAAAATAGGTAAGTAAACGATACTGTGAAATTTGTATTTACTTTTAAAACATTTTCTCATACACGTACGGCACATGAATAACAATGGACTACAATTTTTGTATCAATGAATAAAAATGAGATTTTCGAAAGTGATAGCATAAACGTGTCAGATTAAAACCGGTCATTTTTTATCTGTACATCAAAATGACAACTATTAATAGAAAAATGTTGATGATAATATTCGATAAAATGGGACATGCATTTCACTGATAAGGTATTAGCCGATAAGTTAATACAGAACTAGGAAAACAATATGTTAATATATTTTTCATATCAAATGTTATCTAAACAAGTAAAGCACTGTACAAAATTTATTATAAAGCACTACACAAAATTACAATTTAACGCATGACTAAATATTTTAATAAAACAACTACAAATAAAAATGAAGGTTTACATTGAAGCTATAAATAAAACTTATCGACTGTGTTCAAGCCCTACGCTGCAGAGAGTCGCGCAAGGTATGTTCGTATTATTATTAGCGGCACTAAAGGCGCGCTTACACCGGCTTATGTGATTTATTATTCATTAAACAATATTACATTTTTTCGATTTTCGTATATGTACTAATCTTGTTTGGCTAGTTCTACGATAATTACTGGCGTGATCTTTATATATTTAAATAAAATAATAAATATATGAACAAGAAAAATATTTAGAACATTTAGACAATTGTGTCGTATATTAAACATATTTATTTTAATAATAATAGTGACTTTCATTTTTAACAGATAATTTATAAGAATACTTTGTACACCTGTGCCTACCACAACGGAGTAATGTGCTACGTCGTGTCGTTTAAATACGATTTGTCATCTGCACGCGTAGAAGATTAGTACTATAGATATTTTATTGCACTGTAAAATATTTATATACACGCATCATCAAAAAAACGCACATTTATATTTCCAAGAAAGTCATTCGCAGAAGGAAGATTTCGACATAATGACTTATACAAATATATCACAGGACAAAAATATCCAGATGGCAAAACCCTCGGCCAGCAGTGGAATGAATCAAGACGCATAATAATGACAAATTCGTATTTTTCTCGGTGTGAACATAAAGGCACTAAACCAGTTTATTATTAAATGACAAGTAAAATACATACATTTTATAAACTAAACGTTAAAGTTTCATCTCCATTCTGCACGCGGCCGTAGTGACATGTACTCCACGGCTCTCCCCACCACGCTCAAGGCTTGCGCGCAGAGCAGCTACGGACAGACGGTACAATCTTTATAGATTAATAAGATGTACATATGAGATAGTTTTTTTTTCTAGCTCATAGTCCTTATATTGATAATTTATGTGCGTATGCAAATGTTATGTATACGACAAGCTGAATTGTATATTTTAAGTTATTAATTTTTTTATCTTATATTTTGTAGTAGTGGCTCATAATTTGGATATGTGTGCGTGCATGGCAATAGGCTCACTACGTGTTCCATAGTAAGACGTAACCATAACGGGTGAAGCGTGGAAGTAAAATCACTCATCTGCCTACCTCTTCGAGGCTTACCGGCGTGATTTTAAGTTAAACAATGTATGTATCCAAAGATGAAATCTACATCTATCACGACAATAATTGTGCTACCATGTATACCTGACGATAATAATCAAAGACAAACTTAACTGTAGATCATAATTAAATGTAAGAAGGTATAAAAACTATTAATTACACTACACAAAATAAAACTAAAAACAATAAATTTATTCAACATATCACACTTATATTTAATCGAACGGCTAATATAAGCAAAAGTGTGCAACATACGAGGAGGGGACCACACGACCGCTAATTCAGACTTTCATTAACTACTAGAAAATCTAAATTAGGAAGAAGCGTAATACGTACATACCACACAAGTTCCCTCACAGGGTAGGCAGAGAGCGTCGATTATCAAATACCTGTACACTTACATATCAGCTATACCTCTTCTTCACTCTTCGTATACGCCAACATCGTTCCGCGACCTCGCGACTCAACGAGCGCTCCGCGCGCACCCGCTCTGTGGCGGCGTACATGCTCGATCTGAACACACTCCGCCAATTTGCTGTTAGATATTACAATCTAGGGCTCCGCGCGCAGATGTGACGCCGCGATCTTCACAGGGTTACATCGAGGAAAGAACGCGGGAAGAGTAATAATGTTAGTTCGGAAGTTTCGTACGTGATGTTAGATTTTATATTATTACGGCCATGTTATAGTAATGAATAATCTGTATTTTGATGTTAAATATATCAGCTTTTATTGAGGATAGCGGCCATTTTCGTGATCACAGGAATAATTCAACAAACGTCACAGTGACAGTGACATTTGTTAACGCGGGAAAATCGGTGATGTCAATCTGAGCATAGAATTGATTCTTTTACCGACCCACCGAAATAAGTGTTACCGATATAAGCGACTAGAAGATCTTTAGCACTTGTAATATTATTATTATGCTAGGTTGCTTAAAGGGTAGGCAGGGAACACCAAGTACCAAATATCTCTACAGTGCAGACCCGATGTGTTTCGCATACATTACTCTCTTCATACGAGCGCCGGTTACAGAGACGCCTGAGCCCCATCGCCAGTCTCCAACTTGACACGGGCAAGTCATTTAAACGACCGTTAAATTTCTTCGGTACATCATTAAATTCCTTTATTGTACTGCAAAAAAATGCAGTATACAATAAATTATATTGTTACATCCATGAAACATAACATCACGTCAGTAATTCATCAAGAGGTAAGCAGAGTGTAGTACACACCCACATATCACCGGTCACGTTTACGTCCCGCTATGGAATAGGTGGTGAGCCTGTTGCCATGCGTCGGGCCCATGTCCCGGACTCCGAGCCACCACTAGACATTGGCACAGAAATACGCAACTTACACATAGCGTATAATAACGTGTAATGTGGAGTAAATTGACATTGTCAACTAAATACTCACTTACGACGGTCTGCCGGTCGGCCGTCGCGGCGATCTGTGCTGGCCGCAGAGCTACGAACGCGCAGAGCAGGACACGGCGCGTCAGCTCTCTCTCTGCAGATGTTGCACTGGAATGTTCTCGAAGCCGAGTTTTATGTTTGAAATGAATGACTTTAACGTTGTGTGATACAAGATTATGATGCGATACGCATGTTGCCTATTATTAACTAGAGACTATTAGCTAAGGTGTGATAGTCATTGAACTGACTCGTTAGTTGTAAGCACGATTGCCGATCAAGAGGTCCTGCGTTCGATTCCCGGCTCTAACATTAATATAATTTCCTAACTTAATTTTTTTTTTGGAATTTGTATATAGTGAGTCGGAATCCGTAATCGCCCCTATACTATACTATAACGTAAACCATAAAGCGCGGAAGTGTACACTATCCTGCTTACATTTCTGGGCTACAGGCGTGACACCACCATTTTCCAATATATAAAAACAAATCGAACCATTTATCAGCACTCACATCTATAGCGGGGTGCCATCTCTAAGTATTGCGACTCTGTCGCAGCCCTGTTTACCGTCTGAGGCTATTTCTGAATGCACACACACACATGAACAAACATAATTATATTTACTAGTACAGAGCTCAGGCGATGTCCGTGAATCTGGTCGCTATGTGAAAATTATTGTTTTCAAGTATTATATACAGAATTGTATTTGTCTTTTGTCTGGTATTCAGATCGGTACGTGGGTGTGGAGTTAGATACTTTCATATGTATATTAATGATATTTACTGACTATAATGATATTTACGTGGAGATCTACTGCACACCTCTGCCTACCTCTTCAGAGATAACACGTGATGTTCCGTATTGTCCATTATGATATTATATTTTTTGTTTTTTCTAAATTCCCACTTACACCAATCTCTACATAATTTGTCAGAACAAGAAAATGGCGTAGGCGCGAAGGGTTCTGTAAAAACTATTAATACAATTATTTTCAAAGTATCGCGCAAAAATCAATACGCGCTCGAATGATTCTCGGGTTGCGTTTGAGATGTTGCCATCCCTGGTGTACCTATACCTGAAGATGTCAACATCGCACCGATGGGCGTGGGTTCGAATCCTGCTTCTTACGCCGTCCACACTCGTCTGCGTGTCTTGCAGAGGGTTCCGACTGCTTATCAAAGCTATAAAATTCCTTTACATACCTTATATATAACCTTTAACATTCCAACCAGTAAAAAGTGACATCCAATATCACAGGTCATATTTCGTACTTAATGCATATCTCATGTGTGTGAAAAAAAGCGAAAATAGTGTGTACGCAGCATTAGTCCTTTGTAATGTATCGTCAAAGTCGTAATAATTCGATAGGACTATTATTATTAATAGGAATTCATAGTTTTTTCTTCTTTGCAAAGCTTCATACAAAGTAACATTAGGCTGCAGTCACACTCAACCACCCTCAAAGCGGGAAGACGGTTCTACTTCTACGACACACGAATAATACACGCACACATCCATACTAATTCAACCGAGTTCCGTGTCGCAAACATAACGTGCCGTCCACTAACAAAACGAACAACAAATTTCAACTTTACCACCTTCTAATACAGGTCATATTTAATTTTCACAGCGGTAAACGCTTAAGCAAATCTGAACATCACGTATTCCAACTAAGTGTACCGTGTCATTTCTTGGTACAAAAGCTACGACACAGCGTCGCCCGGTGTTCGATATTGGAATGTTTGAATCGTGGCGCGTATAACTATACAGTGTTTACGAACATGCAGCGTTGGCATAGACACAATATTGACCTGTTATTTAATACGGAAATTGCGTTTTGATACTTTAATTTAATTTATTGTTTGTTTTAGCACGAGAACATGCTGCGATTAGCGAGTAAGATATAAACTGATGACTGGCTTTTTTATATACTCTAACTTAGGTTTATCTTCCTAGCAAATGACAATTCGAGTTGTAATTTTACATTAATTCAAAAATTAAAAATCATGCTTAGGCGTATAGGGCAAGGTGAATTTGAGTATTTATTTATCTGTTACAGGACATATTTCGAAAGCGTTCGTCGGTTGATAAAACAGAATATATTAGGGTCAATTCAAATAATGGACCTACCATCTTAGAATTATGTAAAGTAAAATCATTATGTTACTTATTTTAATAAATGAAACCCAAAAATAAATTTACTACAATATTAACAACAACACTCATATAATATAAAAACAAATTAAACTTTATAACAAGTATCAAACAGAGCAAATCCACGATCACAATTTACCGATTTTGCACTAAGAGTGAGGACTTGGAATGAATTATATATTTTTTGTTGTCCTTATTATAAACACAACTAGAGTGTAGGCCCGGCTTTACATTGCGTTCCAAATTCAAATTTATGAACGCAATTCTCGCACCGATAAGTGCTTTGTTATAAACAGCTACATTTGACTACGACTAATTGGGTTATTAAATTGTCAAGAATTCCAGGATTTTCTAGACCAGTCTAGATTAAAACTAGCATAGTCTAAATGTACAAGCGAAAATCAATACCTGGTTGGACAAGTCAACACGATTAGTGTATTAAAATTAATTGCTTACATGAAATATTGTCTATTAATAGATCACAAATGTCCTACACGTACATTTTAACAGCGGCCATTTTGTTTTTACGACGGCGTTGTATGGAGAACGCGCCAAATACTTTTTAAATACATTCCAAATGGAGATTCGAATTATGAACGTGGATTATATTTTTAAGCAATTAACGATTTTTCACGCATTAATTTTATTTACAGTAAGGTTAACAATTTCCGCGTTTTGCTTTTTTGTTGTGCAGTTTATATGTTATAATAATTATTTAATACTGTTTTAAAAATTCACTTCATATAAAGTAATCTAACTACGGCTCATTCAAACAGTGTTGCCAACACACGGAAGTGAATGATACAATGAAATAAATCAACAATATTATCGCTCACATGAAGTCATTGTGAACCAATATGGCGGTAAGAATGCCATATATGAACACCACTGTTTATAAACGCTGAAGAAGTAAGTCGGATTTTGTAATGACAGAGATAAGTGACGGTTGATGTTCTCTTCCTACCCTGTGAACAGCGCAGCTTGATAGTACAAAAATAATTATATTGAGTAAAGTAGTAAACATGATTTAAGTTAAGTTTTAATATATTTCGTGTTTGCTCAACTGTGGGCATTCTTCTTTATCCATATGGCAAACAATTAGTATCCGAACAAAATTTCATATGAAACAAGTAGTTTCATTACTTTGTTCCGAGCTCTTTCCATATGACAGCTTACTTACATTCGACGACCACGACACGACTATCATATGACCTTATTATATTTACGTGACATCGCGCCAGTTATCCCCAAAGAGGTACGCAGAGGAGCGTAGCGTCACTAGTTACGTGTACGTCATACTATGAAGTAGGTGGTGGTTGAGAAAAATCAAATTTTAAAAAATCATATAGAGCCTGACCTGAGACTTTAATGCACGACCGTCCGATAAAAAGTCCGATAAAAAGCGGTTGCAACTAGTACGACTGACGAGGCAATCGATAAAGGAATAAATATCAATTAATCCTTTATTTGTATTAACGCATACTCTAAAAAACAGTTGAAAGAAAAGAAAAGTAAATAAAGGATTCTTATATATTTTTTAAATCACGCAGTCTTCGAAATCAGGTCTGTTAGGTTAGCGATATTGGCACTCGGCGCTCTACGCCTACCTCGAGACGACCTGGCTTGAATATATAAACATAAATAATAAAAAAATTAAGTCTTCGCGTGTAATAAGCCCCGTCTATACCAAAGT
>DWEI01003088.1:0-13283 GCA_018245875.1 Mysoria ambigua | reverse complement strand
ATTTTGGTTTATACAGGAAGTGCCGGGAACTATATATATGTATATACAAGTTATATTAAAATTCTTATATTATTACAGTATTCTTTATGGTTTTGTTCTCATTGTTAACATTAATATGTTATCTATTGTTTGTCGTGTTTCACTTATTTAAATATTATTTTATCTATGAAAACGTATTCGTAAATGCTTTTATCATAAATGCGTCCATTTTTTACCAATATTCATGTCTAATTCACTAAGAAATTAACTTTATATCGGATCCGCTATGTAATAGCAACATTGCTATATGTTCCAATGTGTGTACCGTCATTCCGATTTATGTGGTTTGGAATCAAAGCTGACCGAAATATCACATTAATTAAATACTCCATAAAATTTTTCACATCAGCTTATATTATTCCTCTCTTATATGTACACCTTTGCAACTGATAATTACGTCTAATTTTTTAATACTGGATATGACCTCGTCTAACGTGTGGGCTATTATAATCCTCTGACACGCAATTACAACCGGATTTTCAAGATGAGTTGTTTTTAGTAATTCACAAATATCAATATTACCACAGTCCCCCCCCCCCCCTCTACACTCTCCCTTCCCGTAATATAATTGACAGAGAATATAATTGGTGAAAAGTGGGACTACTGCACTTCTCTGCTTACCCCTATTGCGTAACACAGTTATGACGTGACTTTTTAAAATAACCAAGCGTATTGTTGCCTTTGTAATCTACCTAGACAACCATTGTGACCTGTTTGTGACCCGCCCTTCACACGTCTCCAGGGACAACGAAGGGAACGGTTCACGCGGCGTGATGCTCGAAAACGAATCTCGGTCAACAGTGAAATGTTACGTAGTTCGTAAATAACAATTTTCATATGAGAACCACTCCACAGCGGGACACTGCGGTGCAAGTGCGTCGTACGAGTGAGCGGTAGATATGCGCCGTGAACGCATAAGCGGCGGTCAGCGAGATTGTTCACACGTTGCACGTGTCAGGTTTGAAATGGTTTTGCTTTCAGAGAGCCGTGTATATAGAATGCTTTAAGAATGGGCTATTTTGAAGGGAAGACTAGATATTTGGTTTTTATAGTTAACTCCAATGCCGCTTGCTAGTGTTTTATAGAGACTGTGATTGTCTAATTTTCTTCTTACAATCTTCAACCGTGACGTTTCTTGATCTTTCTTCCGCCTTTTCCGATACAGAGTCAATCCGTTGCATCATCAGTGATCGATCGTGTAATCGAGAAGCGACATTGCTGTTACGTATCGCCATCAACGTGTTTTCGTTGTGTACATGTGTGTAGGTACGTGAGAATTTTTGTGTATGTGTATGTGTGTGTGTGCGTGTTTGTGTGTGTAGAGGAGTGAGTTATCGCTAATGGCCGCGGATCCGCGAACGCGATGAATCAGTGCTCCATTGGAGGGGATGATGAGGACGCGGAGCGGTTTCAGAATTGATTTTAGGGTTGCCGCTACGTCGCAAGTTTATAACCAGCTAATCCGTAATGAATGTGACGGAACACTGAACTGTAAGCAATTCTTTGTAGCACCATAGTCCATTGATTACATTGATCGCCTCTCATCAAATTCATCTTCGACGCCGTTGTACGATTTTGAAAACAATTTGAGCATGAACTAGGTTTAACGTTTTGTCATATTCCACCTCGTAAATTCGTTTATTTAGCGTTTGTCTCCCTAGCTTTCGGTTGGCTACTGATTGTACAATCACATTCTGGTAATGTTGACCAAGTGACTCGATCGAGTTCAAGTTGTTTGGATTTGTAACCGCTACTGAACCACAGCGTTCGGTACAAGCTCCAGTGGAGGTGTTCTTGGGAACAGGGTTTAAATTAGGGTTGGCACATCGGTGTGTATAGAATTGATTGTAATAAAGGTAACCTCGAAATAAATACTTAGGGAATAACGAGATTGTAAAGATCACTAAATTTGTTTAGAGAATACAGGCTACGACGTAAAAAAAAAGCTAACTGTATCCATATGGAAAAACTAGTAGGTATATCAACTAACGCTACAGACAGAAACATTGTTTAATAATTCGGATCATTTTTTATTTAATAAAAAAATTTGTTTTAAATGAATGAATGAAGAATTTTAAATGAATGAATGAATGAATGAATAAATGAATGAAGCGATAACCCTGAATTTTCGCCAGCTGCCCTCAACAGGCTATGAAGGAATTAAAACTCAAATTATAGTGCAGATTATCGCGTACACTGTACCTACCGCGAGAGGTACTGTGGTGTGTAGTGGGCTCTGTCCGCTAACCACTTATTGTTGAGTTGTTGTCTCGTTAATGTTGTTGATTCTAAGTTATTTTAATTCAGTGTTCAATAAATTTCATTTCATTAGATCTAATTTGAATTATTACATTATATTTTTCATTCGTCGAGTTCCTGAGTTTTTATAGTATTTTTAGATGTATCCATTAACCACATGAATGAAGAATATTATTTTCGAACATATAACATGACCGTATGAAACGTCTCGTATGCTATTGGTTTGTCCTTTGAACTATTTAGTTGATTTCAATCGTTATATCTTCTTAGTCAAAGACATCTACCGTTTAATTACATAAGAATCAATTGACGCCTTTACTTAATATTGGTTACATAATCTATCGTATGTATTAAAATACACCATCATGTCTATATGTCCCTTGAGAGATGAGGGGTTTAACGCGCTAATTTTTCATACGCCCCTCGATGAAACTGGGTGGCATAGCCATTCACCGCGCTCACTTCTTTCTATGTGTATGTATATCTAAAATAAACTGCCGAATTCCTCGCTCGGCTTCTACCGTTCAGTTGCGGCAGGAAACGTCGCGCGAACTATAAATCGCCGGCTGGGCGCGTCGCGACGCTGGATCCATTACAATGAAGTCGAGAGTAATTTTTCTTCGGAAACATTCGCTGAATGCGATAGTTTGTCGCATTGTCTGCTTGTTGCCAGTCCCAGATTCCGAGCAAGAACTATTGTAGACGCGTCTGCGACAAATGCCTTCCAGTTGAACGATCCGGCCGGCTGCTTGTTTCTGCTATGTGTTAATTGTACTATGTATAATCGTCGATATATTATAATCATCGATCACGAAAGGAAGTATTGTGTCATTTGCAAATTCGATTTTTGATGTGTTTAAAAATGCCATGAAAGTTTTAAATTAAATATGTAACATGACGTCACACCTATAATCCTCGAAGAAGTAGGCAAAAGACTAAAATACACTCATTTCATCAGTTACGATTATGTCCTCCTATGGAACAGATTGAGAGTCTATTACAATGCACCAGGCACTTTACCTATAACATTATGACGTACGTATAAGTACGTTAATAACTTTCTATTAATTTATGTAAATACTCGTAATGCCTAATTCTTAATCATGTTGATGGAGGAAAAAAATAAAGGATTTTGATAGGAGGACAGATCGGCGTCTGTTGCTTTTGAATGTACCACATCTTAATTGAAAGGAGAAAACTGCACATAGCTCAGTGGTTTAAATTTTCAATGATCACTTGAGTATGAAAAAAAATTCCGTAAGATGGGTGATGTGTTTGCTCAGAGTCGACCAGAATCATAATCGTGTGACGACTTTGCAGGAGTAGTTGGCGTTGTTTAACCGCAACATACCGTTACATACTACCTGTGGACGAAACGTGGATCCACCAGATACCGAACAGCAGCAGTCCAAGCAGTGGGTTTCTCGGGGTGATCCAATGCCAAAAAAGCCGAGGTGGGTTTGTCAGTTGATAAAGTCAGGGCAATACTTTTTTCTGATGCACGCGATATAATCCACATAGACTACCCCCAAAAAATTCAATGGGCAATATGAAGATTTGAATAAAAAGCCGGATTTAGTCAAGGAAACAGTTCTTTGTCACCGGAACAATGCGGGGGAGCACACATGTATAATTTCTATGACTAATATCCATGAATTAGATTATGAATTGGTCATTCATCAATTCTATTGTCCGAATTTAGCCTCGAGTGACTGTTTTTTTTTTTGTTTCCGAACCTGAAGAAATTACTTAGCAAAAAGATTTGACTGCAACAATGAAATACTCTAACAAACAAATGTCTATTTCAATGACATCGACGTTGTTGAAACGTTTTACAAAATGTACAGAGCTCAAAGGATATTTTGTTGAAAAATAACATTATTTTTATCCAGTAACCTATGTTTCATTTACAAAACCAGACTTATAGACCCGCTCTCGTAATATGAACAAAAATGTCCAGTGAACCGAAATCTGATAGAACCCGGAAGTTCTCCGCTACTGAAATCTGTGTAATCCCGTGAGACGTGCTGCAATAATGGGATTCTTCTCCTCGGCCACGTCACTCGCACTCCGCTTATTGCCTCCGCTCGATTGAGGTGTTGTAGACGAGCGGCTCACGAGCAAAATAGCAAAACTAAGATATTCCTATTGAATTCGTTTAAAATCACATAAAATTATATATTTTTTAAAATAATAAATATTTGTATTTTTGCACGTCTGATCTATTGGCAAAAGTATCATATTATTGTACTAAATTAGTATCTAAATATGAAAAGATCACTTGGATCAACAGTTTATGTCGCCATACCACATTTTGTTGCCAGAGTATTGGCATAGAGTTGCCAGAATACATGGCGTGAAATGATGAAAAATGTGTCAAACGTGTGTTCTATAGAGATGTTATATTATAAATACCGATAGCCATATACCACCTTCAAATACCATGTTACAAAGACTCGAACATTTATTGCTTTCTAAGTTCATTTCAGGAATTTGTTTAAAAATTGTAAATATAAGTTCATTTTACATATAAAAGTACTGAAGTTAAATAATCTCCGTTCTCAATGGCGTAATTCGCTGGTTAGTTAAACCCTTCGGTAGATATGCACACCAGCGTTGGCCGACGTCCAAGTGGATTTGTAGTGCAGCACCTTGAACACCGTGCGTTTTGTGGAGTGTGAACGTGCACACATTTGCCTCTAATAAAAGCCAAAATTCTTTTCCTCAATAATATTGTTAAATCCGCGATAAAATTACGCCTTCCCAACTTGGCCGATTGCCAGTAAACATAGCGTAGAACAAATCTTTACTTAATTTTCTTTCGACATAGGTATTATCTATGTATATCTGTATTCCAATGCATGAATCCAAAGATCTAATTATTAACAGTTTATTGTCTATTCTCATCATAAATTCCTGTGATGATGAGCGGATACAACTCTTTCTAATGTTTGCTATACACTTGTCTAAATTGTCGCAAAAAAAATACCTATAACCTAACGATTCCTAGAAAGTCGTAACCAACACCACCGCATCCTATCGTGTAATTAATTTAGAATTTTAACGCGTCGAGCTGGTTGAACGTAAGAATGTACTACCCTCCTCTGCCTATCTCTTGGTAAAGGCGTGTCGTTACGTCTAATTCATTCATAGTAGTACATGTACATAAATAAAATGGAGGTTTCTTTGCGTTTTCGAAATGATGTTTTTCCTGAATTTTTATAATTATTAACACTTAAAACCCTTGCTTTAAATATGTGTTATTTATTGTCGTACTTCTTTGTCGTAAGGTAGACTGGACATATAGGTTAATACCTGTATTCGTCACATGTTTGTTTGTGTTATTTGAAAATAAACACTAGCTTACGACTCACCAGTCAGACCCGCTAGCCACTGAACCAACGGGCCGGGCGAATTCCATTTGAACGTAAGTCTCTATATGAAAATATATATGTCTATATGAAAATATATATAAGCGAAGTGCTAAAATGTAGAACGATAGAAAACCAAAAGCGGAAGCCGTCGTCGCCAAGTTGTTTTTCTTTTTTTATGAAACAATAATCTGCTTTTTGAATCTTAAAAGTACAATTGAGTGGTAACCATAAAAAAACATCTGAAATGTAATTTATCTGTATACAAGATATAAAATATACGTAGACAGATACTGTATATATTCTCCTTTCTCTAAATGGCCTTGTTCAATTAGTTCTGGCTGGTTCAAGCCCACTAGAATAATGTCTGTTTGAGTTGGCCGGCGCCCAAGCGAAGCTTGTATCTCGTATATGTGTCATAAGGGGTGAAGTTGAAATAGACATATCTTTTTATCTCGATTAAGTTTTACTATCGATTAAAATGTTATCAGTAACGTAGTATCTGCACATGGCTGTAGGTGGAAGCAAGCTGCGACAAACCAAGGACATAACTCGATGACGTCCCTAAAAGCACCTTTCTCCGACAGTTGTTGACGATGATAAAGTAGCATCATGATTCTTTCTTTTGTATTTAATACAAAAGTTATTAGTTACTTCATGTTCTCGTTTATTAATTGTTTATTATGTAATTAGTATAACATTACAGATACTATCAGCCATCACACCTGTTGCCCTCAAAGAGGTAGCCAGAGGATTGTAGTGCAGTCTCACATTTTACCAGTTACGCTTACGTGCCACGATGGACTAGGTGGTGAGCCATTTGCCGAAAACAGGCCACAAATATTGACTGAAAAATGTAAATTACAAAAATTCTATAGTCCTCGATCCTGGAATTAAAAGCCAGGACATCCTAATCCAACACGACCGACGAGGCACGCAGGTGCCAGTGGAATCGAATATGTTCTCCCAGACTTCTTGTCATATTTAAGTCATAATTTGTACTAGTGTCACCTTGGTCAATCGAAGGGTAACCTAATTTGACTTTGTTAATTTTATTACGAACTACATTTCAGACCTTTCCGTCCTTCCGAGTGAAAGGGAGCGTGCGTTTTCAGCCACCGGGCGACGCGACGTGCCGTCGTAATTGAAGTCTCCACTTGCGGCCCCGGCTCTTAGCCTCTTTATTAAATGGGCTAGTTTTATTGCAGTGAAAACGTGAATTTTCATAATTTAGGATTATGTTTCCTGACATAAGTTTTATTTTAAATTTGCAAATTTGTTCATATCTTTATTTATAAATCTTATAACTTCTTTCGTACACCTTTGTAATATTTATTTGTTTACTAAAATATTTTTGAGTCTAATAAAGGAATATGATTTTTAGGTTAGTATCGAGCATCTGCCATTAAACTATATTTATTGTGTATTAGGTAACTAACATTAAACCGTTGTTGTTGCGCGTTTTTACGTTTTTTTTGTTCATTGGCCGTTAAAAAAACGCCCGCGTGTGCGCGTCACAAATTAATCGGTGTAATCCTCACTTGTCATCGCGGCTTTGTTGAATAGCCGCTGTGGTTAGTGAAGGATATAGCCGAATTATTTTTTCTCATTTTTATTCGTTTATTCCTTTGACTCATTTTATTTTTTGAGACCGGAGGCCTCCATTGTGTACAATATGATATTGAAACAACTTGTAGTTTTGACGTTTTCGCAGCTTATAAAACGATCTGTGCAATTAAACTAGGCCGGGTTCAGCCTAGTTTGTAGGAACATTTAATGCTTCCAGAATTACCGATACATAGTTACTACCGACTAAATTATTGTTGGATCTCGTCGCAGCGTTCAAAAGAGGATTGGTTGCCCGTTTATGACCACTTCAGCAGCGTTTTTCGATTTGTCTACCTACATTCTATTATGTATTTAATTATTATCTACAATGCTACCAGTTGAGCCATACGCTATCAGAATCGGAACGTTTTTGCGTTCACCTTTTTTTTACCTATAATTTGCACATCTATATTCCTGCACCGTTCCTTCGCATAATCATATCACCTTCAGGCACCGGAAAGGGGTTCCGTACAAATCAATTTTACGCATACGGCCTCACGCTTTCCCTTCGACGTTTGGTTCAAATCGTAATAGCAATTTTCAAGTTAAGTTTAATGTAATAGTCCTTTGTGAGATAAAAATGCGCATTGTATTAACCTGTATACATACCAACCCATTGTCATGCTTACTTCCTATATGTTTAGAAGGAGTTCCGCCCTCTACGGTTCTGACAAGCTTCTTTTACCTCATCCTTCTTTTGCATCATCTCCGCCGAAGGAAGCATCTCCGGTCACATATTTTCTAATGGACTGATCAATTAAAACTGATCACTATAGTAATGGCTCGCCCGTATAGTGTGATGCAAATGTTCTATTCAGTTAACCCCGTTCCTTCGTAACTGCCCACAAGGATCGTCGTATTGCCATCGACCGAACGTTAGAATTAGGTTGATGCTAATAAAAGAAAAATAAAAGAAATGCAGACGTGAATGAACTATAAACAGAATCAATAGGCGTAAGCCAGCATCCCCACATGAGCGTTCTTTAAAGAGATGGTGGTACCGTATTGCTACTCAATGGATGGCTAGTCCTTCGCCTAGTAACTCTATATACATAGAAGCACCATCTCCTTTCCAGAATGTTCCTAATTACCATGTAAACTTCATCAATCGCCTGTTCGCGTCTGTTGTTGAACCTAAGGCTCTTCAATACCACGCCGCCGAGCTCGCTTCTTAGCGCCACGTGTCAATATAATATGTACGCTAACCGTCCCGCGAGGGGACTCGCTGTTTTGCGCAATTCCGTCGAGATTTCCATCTGTTACAATTACAACTACGACACACACTACGTCTATAAATGTACTGGACTATTCAAAGAGTCAATATACACAGAGTTGGCACTGTACATATGTATATGGACTAGAGCTCGCTAGTGTCACATTGACCTATATCGTTGTGTTCGATGGTAACGATTTATATGAAATTTGTGGAGGTCAGTGACAAAATCTCACCACTGTTTCTATGCTTTAAAAGATAATGTTTTTCTTCCGAAATCTGTGCATACTTTTTGGTATAGTTTTTTATTTTTATTTTTAGTTCATACAATATACTAGAAATATCCCCATACCTAATTAAAGTTATCTAATTTCGAACAAAAGTATTCGCTGCATGTATTAATCTATATAGATGAAGTTACGTTAGATAAATAAAATTGAAGTGTATGTTTGTAATATTAAAATATTTTTTAAAAACTACACATTTTTAATAAACGTGTATATATGTATGTATACACGGTACATATACCGAAATAATATTTTTTGTACAATTTTTGTGTTTGTTTGTTCCGGATTATCAACATAATTGGAACAGCTTGACCGATTTAGAGACTTAATTGGAACATAATTGGAATAGCTTGACCGTTTTAGAGACTTTTCTGGTATGTAGCCCATGTAATAAGGGGTGACTTAGGCTACTTCCATTTTTATAATGTCACGCGAATGAAGTCACGGACACAGCCTGTGTTATCATATCACGATAAGAGAGTAAACACGCGCGGGCGCGCCGGGCGACACTTCCTCGTTTCAACACATAATTATGATCGACACGTTCCTAATATACGCACGCGCGCGACTGTCACACGCAAAACACAAAAGTACATATATTCGTGTTACGCGACTGGCGTCTCTCGCATGTGTTTCGTAAGTTCATTGTCAAATAAAAGGCGGCATGACAGATTATTATTGTAATTTTTAAAATATGATATGTTTATTTGTTATTATAGCTAATATGTATTTTTTTTCATAACCGATGTTAGTACTAGTAGTACAGTCAAAAACAAATTGGTTTATATATAAGCTTATAAATTCCTTAACAAATTAAGAATAGTTGTTTTATAATATTAATAAGAGGCAGGGTGGGTAGGTACTGTCGTGAACAAAACTGTTACTCGCAAGGAAGTGCAACGCTGACACGGTACCCGAGTCGATACAAAGGACGCGCGAATCAAAGGAGCTCTGTGATTCTGTAGCAGCTCGCTCGAGAACTCGCCTTTTAGCCAACGTTCGACATATTTTTAAGACACATTTACCCGCAGGCTGAGCAGAGCCTCTTACCTAGGAAACGGTACGTTGCTCCTCAGTATAAAGCTATCAAAAATGCGTTCACAATTAACGACACGTAATGTCGGAACGCCAAGTAGGTAACTGAAGTAGATGTAATTAATCGTATCGTGTCGAAATGAAATTTAGTACTGAATTGATCTATATGTCTAAGACATGCATTGATGTATTAAGATAATGTATTGTTATAATTCGAAATATTTCTGGATCGTAGCAGAGATTCTTATAGAGTGAGTAATGTACAGAAGTAAACCATGTACGAGCGCTGCGCACGTGTGACATTAGCGCGGAACGGTGCGGCCACTGTTCTAGAAGGTTCAACGACCTTGAACACATTGTCAAACGCACTGAAAAGTTTCTTAAAAGCTTCGCTAGCGAGTAAATTTGAGCGTCCACAGCTACAAGTGACACGATCCGTTGTAATTTTGAACGCAAAAGACCATTTTAATTTAATCTCCGCGTTCTGTAGCAAACATTTTTTAATAATTTCGACTGCGTCAAAGGCCCCGGTGGCGGTACAAATTTTGTCCTTTAGCGTCGGTTTAATTGCTCGGCAGTTGGTGCTTGGTGGTAGCCACCCCGTCTATGTCATAATTTCACAGATATTGTCGTAGAGGCATCATTACCGCTCGTAGTAACCTCGTAGCGGTAGGCTTCCAATATCCTAGCGCCATGTAACCGAGTGATCCAGTTTTGATGTAAGTGAAATGGTTTTACCGCTAAAGCGCTCGATATTTTAATGTTTTAATTCGCAGTGTAGTACTACTGATCTCGCAAAACCGAAATCTGTCGTCTCCTTTTTAGTGTTTGCTTTTTTATTTCGGTCCACTCTAAACGGTCAGGTACCTAAAGCTAATTTATGTTGATATTATTTAAAAAATCATTCATTTATTTTTTCATGACTCTCGCAAACACCCACTAAACTGAAACTTTAAATTGTAGGGAAAGCCCTAATCCGTTGATGTCCGCTTCACGTTATTATATACGTCATAATTTTCTAAACAAAAGGGTGAAATAAAGTGCAGTTCTCCTGAAGTTATATGGTATCCACCCGTCTCCGGAGAATTGGACGGGCCGGAGTATTAACGCGTGGGTCGTTGGTCCTACGTGCGTAAGTTAGATGCTGAGTTTGTAAAGTGCGCGCCTCACTCTCGCAGAACAATGTTGGTGAGGCGTGCTTGTAGACAGCCTATCGGAGCCGGTGATCTAGCGGATACAAAAACAATCAAAACTTAGTTGGAATATTTTATGATTATTTTCATATAAGCAACGAACGGTACAGAGTACGTGGATAACCACCATAGTTCACGCTTCTGATAGGAGACAACGACGCGGCGGCGGTGCCGCTTAAAGCCGTCTCAAGGGACTCTGTGGTTCCTTTCCGTAATACTAAAGTAGAATAACTGTAAAGAATCCGCGCGCGTAATAATAACGGTCGCGTGTCTCTTTGTGTGTTTTGTTTTGTTCACTTTTTTCTCGACATATGTATTTTCTATGTATATATACATATATGTATGTAAGCGTGTTTGTCTCGCCTCTTTTAGTTTATAAAATGTTCAAATTTTAAAACTTTCCCATTAATTACGGTTTGTGTTCCAATGTACATGATTGCAGTCTTATCGATGCCAAAAACTATTATAACGAAAACTGTAATATATTCTAAGAATACGAAATAATATTAACAAATATTATTTTTGATATAATTGTATTATAAATTTGCGTCAGGTCCCTAACGGGGTAGACAGAGAGAACATAATATAATCAAGAGTGGTCTCAATGTACGTTATGTTGTGTTTGCTCATTTTTTCTAAATTTTTTAACGGATATGCTCTTTATACTCTGCTCTCATATACACGCAGCTCGCATATACACTAGCTCGATCACAACGAAACAGCGTAAAATGTTCGTCGGACTCGAGGACGGTGGTTACTATGAATAGTACACAACACGGAATACGAACCCAGGTTCTCAAAATTTCAAATCGCACTATTTCACTCGGGAGGTGTCCATAATTTAATAAAAACATCGTTTTATTTGTTTTCTATAAATAATTGGTTCAAGCTGTGGAAGTAGTATCAATTGTTTTAAAAAATGTTTTTATCATTGTCCGCTGCGATAATAAACATAACGTAAATTAAATTAAATGTGTATTGTTATTACCATTTCGATGGTGAATTTCCGAATTTTATTGCCAAGTACATTATATAATTAGTAGTGTAGGTAACGATATGATTGTGAACATCATACAATGATGTATATTAGTTGGTACGATTATTATTGGTCCGTTAAAAAGTACTTCGCGTGACAATTGCCAATCGAATTTAATATCGCATGCCGCGCGCGCGGGGAGCGCCATCGCGCCTCCGCCATCGCGCTGTCCATCGATCGCATGCAAGGATCCGCCACGGTTACGACCTACGCTATAATAGTAATGTACATCGTGCTATCCTGCATTCACTTTAGACACATTGGTAGTTTATTTCACTTTACATTTCATCGCTCACAGACATTGTGAATCAATAATATAATGTGTGAAAATACAAATTTTAGTATATTTTGATGAATTTAAATTCATATCGATAGCTTTGATTTGAAGAAAAACTTTATATACTTTCCGCTCAGCGTGTTAATTGGCTCATCGTATTATAGCTGTTTGTTAAACGTTACGTGCACCGACGATTGCACTCGTGTCCCACGTGACGGAGCTCCCAGTACTGTGTATGTTATTTTGTCGTGGTTTTTTATTCATGTCATATATTTTATTGTGGCATTCCTTCTACAAATATTATTGTAAACAAAGATTCACCATTAACGTGAACTGTATTTACAACTTGAGATATGGATCTCTAATCCCAGAGAGGTTGGCTGAGTAGTGTACGACACTCCCACGTTTGACCGGTGTTTAATATGAGGACAATAGAGGAGGGAAGAAATAAACGAACCTAATACGTTTTCCACGACTGTAAATTGTGGTCGAAGATAATTAATACGCCGATTTACACGACAGATATTGTGACAGTTTTATTTTATTTATTTTTACCTCGCGCGTAGCTCGTCGCCACTGTTTAATATGCGGACAGGAGGACTAGTCAAACGAACGGAGGTTAACAACGCACTGCTTTATTTGACTCATGAGGTTAGGCGGTGGGCGCAGCCACGCACACATGTATACATACTTCACAAACGGTTACCATACAATGGCCACAGATCGAGACTCCGAGACAGTACAATAAATTGTAAATAATCATTCTAATGAAAATTTAAAGAAATAAATCTAATACTACCCGTACCGGGATTTGAAACCAGGAATCATCGATCGCCAATCGCGCATGCAACCACACGACCAAGGTCTGTCGCCTTGGTCGTCAACAATTTGTAAAATTTACATAAACTAGTGGAAAAAATTAAGGGATCAAAAAAAAAATCTAAATTTTCGGTGAATTTTCAAAT
>DWEI01003087.1:0-13285 GCA_018245875.1 Mysoria ambigua | reverse complement strand
CGCACGCGTACGTGTTCGGCGTGCACTGCGCCGTGCGGACGAGACGAGGCATGTTAGGTTAATAATTTTATTTCAAACTAAGTATGTCATTTCAAAGAACGGATACAAGTCAGTGAGAAAATTTCATATAAAAAAGGTCTTACGTTATAAAGGTGTACCGGATAGCCGTAGTGCAGGACGTCGTCCGGGTTCAGTGCGATGTTCAACTCCACGGCTTCCATCACGTACAAGGCGTGCGCGTCCGGCTCGTTGTCTGTGGCCTACGAAAAAACAGGAATTTTTCAAAATCACAAGCTTTAATATATTGTGTTGCCATCCAGTAAAGAATTCAGTTACTTGCACCCTATGTCGCAACGCTTTTTGAAGTGTGCAGTCAATCAACCCGCACTTGACCAGCGTACGGACTGTATGCTTCTCCATTTGATAGCAGAATGTTGAAAAGGACCAGGATGATGACGACGATCATGATATAAGAGCCTAATACCGCACGTATAAAAGAGAGAAATGTGTTAGAGCATAATAATATCCATATGTAATCCCAAACACGGGATGGATGAGGGGTGTACTACACTTCTATCTTGTTGGTACGCTTACGTACAATCATGTAATTGAGGGGGGGGGGAGGAAGGGTTGGCATACATCTGGTACAAATCCAGACTTCGGATCGTTGCTGGAAAATAAGTGGAAATTTACAATGACATCCGTACCTTGGTACGATGGACGTCTCATATTATAAGAGATTGTACGACGGCGACAACTCACAGTGGGCAGCAGCAGGCAGTGGTACAGCGCCGCCGAGCAGGTGGCAATGACCACCAGCACGGGCACGTCCACGCCGCCCAGCGTCAGGATGGAGCACGACTCCGAGCCGTAGTTGTCGTCCGCCGGCGGGTACATCGCCAGAGGGCCGGACAGCTTCGGCTGCAGAGCGCTGCAAACGTAAAAAAAAAACAAAACAATAAAAGACGTAACCAAAAAATCTTGAATCAGATTCAAGATTGTTATCAAAGATGTCGCGAGTGTTATCAAAAACGTCAAGATAAGTTACGAACTTGACCAGTAAAGAATTGGGACGAAATTTCAATCGGGTCTTTCCTGCAATTAATCCCACCATCATTTACACTACCACGACTTTTTGTAACACCTTTGGGTACATCTTTGGAGGTCCGATCCCAGCGAAATATTGCATCAATGGCAGCCCAGCTGCAAGACACGTACTTGTTCTCTTCCAGCTCCCAGTTCAGCAGATACACGTCTCCCTCGCCGTTGAGGATGAGCAGCGAGTCGGAGCCGGGGATGGTCGTGAGGTCCACCGCCGCGTCGCCCGCGCCGTCCTGCAGAGTCCAGCCGAGGTTCCCGAGCGGCTTGCGGCCGATCGGGAAGCTCTTCACCATCTTCGGACCCGACTTCAGACCGATGTTGTAGAGCCTGCAATTGTACATGTGAAAGCAGTTGGAATTATAAGCGATAAGTGTACGGGATTAAATGTCGTGGTTGAATTGTGCGTGATTTTGTCATAATGAGTATTAAAAAATATTCTAATGGACAATTCAGTGTTATTACATTTGTGAAACAATTTGACACATGATTTTCTATTTTTGTGTTCTTAGTTCCTCAATCCAGATGCCCGACCTGGAGATTACAGGCAAAAAAACTCCTTAATTAGAGGAGATATATCTTCAGCGGTGGTCTGAGAGAGGCTGATGATTGTGATGCCTATACTTATGTAAAGTATAAGTATTTACTAGTAGAAACGATACAGCGATTGGCTGGTCTCACCTGAGGGTGTTGTCAGACACGAGCACCAGGAGGTGCGAGAAGGACGTCGGGTGCCAGATCACGCGGCGGATTTCACCGAGACAGTAAAGGAACCGCTCGTCTAGGCAGCAGCTCCTGGAATAGACAAGATGAAAAGAAATTGACAACAATAAATAAAAAAATCTTAACCTAAACTTGCTTTTAGTTAATTATCATTAAATGAATAAGTGAGTCAAGATGATATTTTTTTACATTATAACATAAACAACGCGATGAGGTCTTTCCACGCGTCTTCTCGTTTTCCTAATTCCCTGAAATACGTCTAATGAAGAAGACGTTCTGAGTGTTTCGCCCGCCGACCGGGATATGTGTGGAGACGTTATGTTCAAGGGTGATGCAACCACTGATACGTATTAAAAATCCCAATATCTGTTTTATACATTAGTAACATAACACTCTCATGTTCATTATCGTATATGGAGTGCTTTGTAACTAATTCGCACATATACGTTAATATTCTTTTTGAAAAAATCAAAGTATTTTTTCTAAATTTAAAATAAGCAAAGATCACGTTACGCCGATCAATTAGCTTATAATTGGACTTGTCCATGGATTTTTATTTTTATTACTATATGAATTATACTACATAATTAATTGTAGAAAAATTAAATATTTTTAAATAAATTATTGCCTATTTTAGATTCAATTTTACAAAATCACTTGTGTATTTCATTTAATTTATAGAATGGGTTATAAACTAGATCACTGAGAGAAAAAATCGGTCAAAGGCTATAGGGCCGTATCGTTAGTCAAATTCCGTACAAACTTAATATACAATTATTTCTTTGAGTTTTAAGTATGCAATGTTATATTCCCATTAGTTATTTAACCACTGCATCTTTTCAAATCAAATGACAACGTCAAATGCAAGTGCACGCGGAATTGCGATTAACGAAAACAACAATTGAAAAACGAAAAAAAAAATCCAAAAAAAAAAACAAAATAAAAAAGGGCGAAACGAATAATCGTAACGCGCGATCAACTCGACCGCATTATCATCAGTCGTCGAAGGCGGCGGCGGCGGAGGCGCCCGTCCTTGCCCCGTGTATTTATCACACATAATGAATGAATGAATCCTTTTTTCTGCCCCGCCGATAATGGCCGCCGTTTAAAGACCACCTGCCCCGCACGCTGTTGCGGCCGCGGCCGTCCGCTGGATCCTCTTGCTGACCTGACGCCGGGGGGCGGGGAACAAGGAGGAGGGGAGTGCGGAGTTAGCGGAGGGGGGGGGGGAGCGGCACAATGCTCGTCTCTAAACGTCTCCTGTGATTTGAGGTTTGTTTGTAATGATCGTGGTATATTTATTGTCTCTTTATTCGGACGAAATAAATAAGAGGACGAAATATATTGACAAATTGATACCATGATAAACTTATTGCTTCCAAGTTTTGAATTAGAACTGCAAAATTTCGCAGTTTTCTTTAGCATTAAACGAGAACGAAAACATTACATATTTTCCTTCAATTTAAGAAACGGTTTTGGACGACGTGAACTGATCTCATTCGAGTTAATAAACAATATGCACTTCACATGATACGGATATAATAAATAGAATGATTCCATCAAAATGAACCCTCTAAAGTGCCAACACGCCACCGTCACACACACGTGTGTGTATGTGTGTGTGTGTGTGTGTAATTCCTTTGAATCCCGTTAAAAAGATAACAGGCGCGCGTACGTCAAGCGAGACGGCGTAATTAGTTACCCGCAGACCGCATAAAGGGCATCGAAGAAAAACCGACGACGACCGCAGTGCCACCTATATAAATCACCGGATTTTTGCATACCAAAAGGGTGAGAGCGTACCAATTTTTTTTTCCCACCTAACCCCCCAAAAAATAGAATTACAACCGCGCGCATTAGAACAAACGCTTTACAAATAGGGGGCCGCCGGTGTCTCCGGAACAAAAACCGATAAAAAGCGGCGCGAAGGTTCCGATTCGGTAAAAAATAAGAATCGGACAATGCCACGGCGGCCGGCGGTCAACCTCTGCGCGCGTCCAGTTTTTTTACGACCGCCGCCCTTTGTCCTTCCGGGCCTCTTTTTTAAATAGATCAGAGAGGGCAAGTAAAGACCGACGGACGGACATCCACCCCTGAAATATTATTGTGGATTTTTCTGCTCGGCATTCATAAATATTTCGGGGTGATCCGACCCCCCACCACTCCCCTCGCCTGAATCGCCGTAGAATTATAAATTCGGTTAATAAAATATGATACGATAAAGCCGCTTTTTTACTCCGCCGCGCGGACCTCTATTATATTTTGTTTAATTTAAATATGAATAATTAAATTTAAAAAGGAAATCTCTGGGCTAATGAAATTTTTGTTTTCGAGATAATGAATTGAAAACACGTCGCCGGAGCTGTGTCGCTGTTATTCTTCACTCGCGCTCATTCGGATTCAGGCTACGTTTTTTTTTAAAAAAAAGACGCACCGTAAAACAAAAAAAAAGAAGATAAATTTAATGTATTAATTACAAGGATTCCAACCTTATCTTACCCGTTGGCGCGATACGGCGCCGTTAGAGCGCGCGCAGTACCCTAGTTCCAACGTCCACACGTACGTATTATATTTAAAAGTAATATCAAGTACCAGCCGCCTTTTTATATATTTTACACGTACGAAATATTCGGCCACGGAGAATATTAAGGAGGGAATGCGAAATCCTAGCTTGTTTCATAATAGCCAAGTAATGCGCATTCGACCACACCTGCATACTTCCTCTAATAAGTGCATACACAAATTTTGTCTTTAGACATTTTTGTAAAGCGTAAAGTTTAATGTGTTCTTTGCATTCGTAATTATAGTTCTTTCGAAGTTTTTGTTGATCTCACCGAGGAGGAGTATTTTGAAGTAGCTCTGTATTCACAATGTTCATTGCCCCTTTTAATTAGACACAGTAAAAATAACACACACACACACACACACACGTTTACATACACACGCACATACATACGTTTCCATGTATGTATGTATGTCTAGCGAGCTATTTTCTTGGAGTCTAGGGTGTTTCATATTTCCTTAAAAAGCCCGTTTTGCTCAAAAAGATAGGTATATTGACTGATGCTTCCTTTATCAGTTGCAAAGGAACGTTTATTAAAAACCTCCTCAGCGACCCCATTCTCAACCCTTTCTAATAAACCAATGATTTATCAGCGAGCGGTCTTTCGAGAAAAAGAATAAAACGTGCAAAACGACGCACCGATCTAGATATCCGCAAAGTCCCGACCTTTAATCAACACCGGTCGGCGATCGAGCGGCGGTCCGAGGAAATATGAAATTGAAAAAAAATAATAAAAAAACAACAAAAAAAACAAAAAACCGAAGCGAGATGTATTAAACGGAAAACATCGATCCCAACAGCGGCGAGACCGCAAGGGATTAAAATCGTAACGAACGTACAAAAATATTCAAATACAATACTAACAAATTGATACAAACACTCATTAGGCAAGGATCGGAAGGAGAGCGCCCCCGAGGGGGCGACGCCACCCGAGCCGGCCGATCTCTACCAACATTACAATCCACATCCAACGTACAAATATTATCTAAAATTCCTTCTCATTTATAATCCTTTTGTGTCCTCAACGCGGTGTCCTCCGTCAAACCCACCCCGCCCCCCACCCGGGGGTGGTGGGGGTATTTTTATATTTTTAATCGCGTCGGGCATTATCCAAATGGACATTGGTGGCCGCAGTCGCACCGACCGCAGTCGCCGTCTCGATGATAAATACTTTCGTTCGACATCGACGGCCGCGCGATGTTTTGTTTAGTCCCTTTGCTTTATTGTCGTCGCCGGCTCACGCGCGTTACCATTAATTATACTCGATTTGTCTGCGGCTGACTGGCGAGCGTCCTTCTTCTTTCCATTTCTTTCTTCGACTATTAAAAATGGCCTCGCCCCGCGTTTTTCCTTCCTCCTGCCCTCCCGCAAATGAGGATTGATTGTGGCAATCCGCGATCGTTCGACGCAGATCCAAAGTGCTTTATTGAATTCGACGTCGCCCGCCCTAATGCTTATTTATGATTGATGCACTCGACAGCCGAAGAAATGGCGGCGGTATTGAATGTAACAATCGCATCCGGCGTGCAATGGTCATTATATTATTACCATTATCACCGTCAACCTATGTAGGTCATTTGCTGATTGAACCACTTGTACTCTGATGAGCTAAAATAGTAATAATATATACTGATGTTAAAAAAAAAAGTACTGGTTGAGATGAACTTCTTCCTGACATACTAAAAATACATTTAAAAGATGTCAATTAATGTTTAGGTGTTTAGAGTTGGAGTTGGTTTAAAAACAAAATGGTCCGGTGTAATCCTCAAACAATGTAAAGTATTGGAACCAAAAGTCAAGCGGTTCCAACCATTTTTTAAATAAAATATTCACAATCTCTTGCAGTTTAAATATAGACAATGCCTCCAGAGTATATAGGCACTTGACACATACATGTCTCTGGTAGAGAACAATATTTTCCGCGCGACATGAACTACCTATTTCGTTATCGCTTATTATGAAAGGACTTTGATATCCAAAACTGTCATTCTCACCGTAAGCGCTCTAATAAGAACTGAGAATTTATACTAGACTGATATTTTGGAGGCCATTCCAACAGACGATCCACGAGCGAGCCACGCAGTCAATATACTAAAGACCTAACCCATTTAAATCGAAACCGCGTTGAATCCAATTAGCATATTCATCCACTAACCGGCCCCTTGCCAAATACGAAACAATACAGGAACCCCACCGAACAAGAAGAACAATATCTTCCGTGACATAAAATTTAACGAAAAAAAGCAAATAAAAAAACGAGAGAAAACACCGCTTAATGGAACCGAAATCCGCCGTCCGATAAACATTAAAAAAGAAAAGAAAAGAAAGAAAAACCCTCGATATATTATTCAATTGAAAGTATGGATGATCCTTTTATAACGGTGGAACGGACACCGGCAGCTCTTGCGGGTGGGGCCGTCGACTATTTTGCATATAGAAAAGCGATTCGTTTCGGGTTGCCCGGCGAAAACCTCTCGGACCAAAAACGATGGAAAAATGCAGCGGGCCGAGGCAAGAATTAATGGTGCGAAACTCTCGTCCGGGCGGTACCGGCGCGGCGGCGGCGGCGGCTCCGGACGAATTTATGTGCGTTCACGTGCTAACCGCGCCCGGCCCGCAGTGTAGCTCGAGGACTAGTGCGAGCGACTGTCGGGTTGGGACACGGGACACTTCCTGTTCCCACGTTAACGCCGCGAACCAGCCAATTTGAAATAGGATAAGAACATCTTCAGTAACATTTTCGGAATTACACATATGGTCTACTATTTTTTTAAATTTAGTTGAGTCTATACTATGGTAAACAGACAGTTTACAAAGCATAAATATATGAAACATCACGGCTGTAATCCCCGAAGAGGTAGCAGAGGAGTGCATCGTACACTCAAGTTTCACCCGTTATGTTTACGAGCGCAATGTCCTTACCTGGCACGGACCCATCTTACAAGCCACAACTATAAACCCAGGACTTTAGGTATTACTGCGAAAACGGGCGACTATAGTGCCCGATGACCATTCGTTGCACGTCCCTTTACGATATTGCTTATCCACAATAATATAAAATAAATATCAAGCATTTCAAAATCTTGGTCACACACGGCCCAGTTCTGTGTTGCCGATGTATGAAGCTGCCAGCCTTTCAGTGGGTTTTCTTTTTAATGTTCACAAAAATATCCAGTGTTTCAGGTATGACCCTAGTACACTGCTAGATATTCAGTATTATATATTAGTGTACGCCCATACAATGATTTATATCATATATTTATGACAGTCATAAGCGTATGTTTACCCATGAGAATTTTTAAAGGCGCATGATTAGAAAAAAAAAATGCATTATTTACGACACCCTCGTACGCGGGGGTGAGAGCGATACACGGAGAAGAGTCCACACGTTCGATTCATGAAAGATTTAAAAGAGCTATTCAAAAGCTCGAACCGGTGTATTGAAAGAGACCACCTCGAGGGATGCCGTGGTGTTTGAAGTATGAAAAAGTTCGTTATACGCGGGAGATCGCGATTACAACTTTTTTGCACAGATTCTTGGCAAACACCGATCGTCAGTCCGCATGCCCAGCGTGGGGATAGTGGGCGAAAAAACCCGAGGGAAGGCCTATGTCCAGCAGTGGACCTAGGGACATGTGTAATAATAAAATAATACGAGTTCCGAATGCATAGCCCTTAATAAACGTATACGAAACAAATTTATATAACATTACAACTCGTGAAACGCGAAATTCCACAACACTACTACCTCTGCCTACCGCTTCGGGGATTACAGGCGTGAGTTTAGGTTAATAAAAATATCTAGGGATCACTTTGCACACGGTTCATACTATGTACCTACATGTACAAATCGTATATAACAGAAATAAAAAAAAACAAACTCAATTTAAATGTAAATTATTGTAACATAATGACTGTAACCGCCGAAGAAATAGGCAGAGGAGTGTATCACACTCGAACGTCTCATCAGTTACATTTATGTCCTACCATTGAATAGCGGGTGAGCCTATTGCAGTACACCGTACAGATATCAAGACTCCGAACTGCTAGTAAAAATTTAGCTCTCAATTAGAAAAATTTAATAGTACCCGGGGATCGAATACTGGACCTCTTACCAGCAGCCGTATTAATAACGCGCGTAATAACGCGCAGCGCGTATTAATTAGGTTTTATTTAAAATATATATAAAATAAAACCTAATTAATACGCGCAGTCAAAAATCAGTTGACCGACATATTGGCGCGGGCGGGTCGCTCGCGGGGAAGTGCGAACGCGCCAAACTGTAGTGTCGATAGCTGACGCTCTACGTGAGAAACAACTGATGGACGCGACTATACGAGGAACGAGAGTTTTGATACTTTATAAAATATTCATATATATTAATACGTCTGCATCCAAACAATATTCACTACGTCTGTAATAATGTACATACTCCGACCGTGAATTATGTCACGGCCTTAGTTAGCATGTTATGGGGTTCAACGTTTATGTCCAGTCAAAAAGCGTTATCGACTTTGAAACATGTGTTTTACCGACATTACCAATATGATTGTTATAATTTTCTTTATAATCATTGTAATGCAAATAGTCGTGGAAGAAGCCCCTACTGAGCTGTGAGCGTGCGCACTAAAAATGTTGCAATGCTAGAAATTTCCATACAAGATTTTTTCATTTTAACTGTTCGGCCGGTTTATGGTTTGTGAATTTCACTACTGATTTGGGTACCGCGAGTCTGATTCTCAACAGGGACAAATATATATGATATGATGCTTCGTTACGTGTCGAAATGTAAATGTTTATGTACACTTTATTTACTAGCCGCCTTGTTACTGTATCACATGTATTACGTAGCTTGGGATCATGTAACCGAGTGTATGAGCTCTAAGGCCTTCAAAAAATTAATATTATCGTGTGTACAGTATCAAAACCACGCAGCCGCTGTACAGTATTATCGTGTCGTAACAACGATCACCTCGGCTCGTTGGCAGCTTGGCGATTTTTTACGTTCTTTTTGGCTGCTACTGTTTTTTTTTCTGTTGTTTTTAAATACTTCTCCTTTTTGATGCCGACCGCGGCCGTGCCGGTCGAAACTGTTTAATGATTTGAAAAACGTGTTCTATCAGCCTTTACGCGGAAACAACCGAAAAAAGCCGACAACAAAGGGTACAAAGTGCAAATATAGACTGTGTTAACGTGTCATTTGCGCGCGGGAATACAATTTTTCGCGCCATTCTGTGTCCTAATACCACAACGTTTGGAACGTGGCGGTTTGTTTTTGAATTTCGAATAGATTTTTGCTGAAGTATTTTGCGCAGATCTCATCGGCAATTTATTATATTTTGTCCGTTGGAAATTTACGATTATTTGAACGGGACAATGGCCGGTGGTTGGCGATTGGTGTGTGCGTTTTTTTTCTTTTTTCTAACGCCAATAAAAGCACGATGATGTACGGTGCGCAATCAAACGTTATGAATTGTGAAACGGCGATGATGATAATAATAATATTCGGAGAGCACGCGATTGTAATAAAAAAATGAATAATGTTCTCGAACATTTTAATATTTTATTCGTGGGGCCGGGAAATAATATAATTTTAATTGTATTGAAATATAATTTTAATTGTATTGAACACAGTAACAATAAATAACAAAATATACGGGTAATTAATTATGTTACACCTATATAGTAGTTCAAATAAAAGTGTTATGGTTTCATGCATAAATTAAACATACTTAATGAGCTATTTTGTCTCCTTGTTTAGTGGAAGATATTTTTTATCTCAGATACACACATACGCAATAACGTAATAGTATAATATTTTTATATACCTACTTGTAAATGTGTTTTATTAAAAAATCACATTATACAACTCCTCACTCTGACAAATTGCACTCCATATCAAGAACAACGCTGCTATAAATAACAAATGGTTACAATATACAATTAAAATCCTTCGGGGTGAAGGGTGAGTGAAATAGAAAAATAGGAATATTCATTAATTCTATTACGTGCGTGACGTTTAATATGCATGCGGTGGAGTTCAGGTCTCTGGGGTGGGTGTGCGATGGACTTTATAATTACGCCAATCCAGCGCCCGTCCGACAATTCGTTCGTATTGGCGGCGTATCGATATTCAACAAGTGCATAATCTCCTTTAGCTGTGAACAGGTGTTTGATATATTGAATCACAAATATTTTACTTGAAGCTAGTCTAGAAGAGTCTACATATGTGCCATATATGAAGTAGCCACCGATGATGTTGCTGTTTTGCGGCAGGTTGCAAAAGTTTTGGAGGCGAAGGTCTCTCTTAAATTAACTAGGGGAGACATAAAAATATAATATTAATAACTGAGCACCTGTTAAGGTTTTGCTGTATGTTGAAGGAGTGATATAAGTTCGTCTGGACACAAATTAATGCAAGTTCTTAACATCTGCCGGGATATATAGAATAGGCTTAGCATTATAACAGGCATGTGAGACCGACCAAATACCCTTATAGGAGAATAAAACACCGTTATAAATTTCCTATTCATCTCTCTCTAAGAATAAAATCGCGTAGCTGGCGAACATGAGTGCAGGGCATAACCGGGAGAGCAACCAGGAATAAAGTATATATTTGTAAATATACTAGTAGTACTTATTTGTAAATACTTCTAAGCATAGGTACAACTTAGCACATCCACTCCAGATGTATCAGATTTTAATTTTTGTCAATAGTTCCACATTTGAATTGGAGTCCGCCTTGAGATGTAGACAGCTGAGACATATTTCAATCAGTTCATAATTTTTAAAATAACAATTGTTATTTATAATCTAATAATCACCAGACACTAGACTGCCCCGTTATCTCGTTGATTGCAAGCGCGACTGGCGATCGGACGGTCCTGTGTTCGAATCCCGGGTCCAAGCACTATTTGATTTTTTTAATGTAGATTTTCCAGTATTTACTCGCAGTTTGGATTCGTGCCGGGCACATTCCATTAGATCTCATCATTTTTTCCACAGTGGGACGTAAATATAATTGGTGCAACGTGTGTTGTGCTACATTTTTCTGCCTACCTCTTCGGGCATAACAGGCGTGATATTCCGTTACGTTAGTTACATAATAAGAGTTAGTTTTCATGCACTTTTAGAACTTCTAAGTAAACTGGTAAAGTTTTATGATAAAGTCTAAGTGAACTAACACCAGTTAACCATGATCACGTTATTGTTTTTATGCATTTGGAAATAGACGGAAGAGAAAAAAAGAAAATTATTTGTTTAGTTCCAATAATAGAAATCACATTCATAAATTGAACACGTTTATGAAGCGTAATATATAATTCGACGTATTCCGACACGGGAAGCCCCAGTTTTCCATTAGAACAGATATGTCAATCGCACGGTCTGCGCGGTGATCAGTTTGCCTATAGAGTCGTATATAAGTTGTACATTTCATACAATTTTGTGAATTATGACAAACATCAATGTGTACAGGGGAGTGAGAGACAGCATTAACACTGCAATTTGTTATGGAGCACAAGGAAGAGGAATAAGACATTTTTAATTATTATCGTGTAAAATAGTTCAAACATATGTTTGTATAACTTTATTGTGAGGTGGATTGTCATTTTGACCGCTGAGCCGCGTGTTATACGTTCAATTCCTGTCCGGGAGTAATGTTTGTTTGATAAGTGCTATTATTTGTACGAACTTATATGTATGTCAGTTTGTCAACTGTGCTACCATAAAACAGAGTGACTGCGCCTAGTTTGAGACCCAACAACCACTTGTGCGTTGGTCCCAAGTTAATATTATTATATGAACACCGGGAAGGAATTCAATTCTGTTTTCTGTTACATTACCCGTATATAGAGTCTGTGTTATTTTTCTGTCGTGCATTAGATATGTAGTTGAGAAAGATGTTACTGGGCTGCAACGCATCTCTCATGGATTTAGGGATGCTTAACTTTTATCAGACTAGATATAGATTTATCCTTAGATTGAATTACAGCAATCTTTAAATCAGATAACAACGACACAATTGCTACTGCTCAGCAACAAACAATATTTGCACAGTTATCGCATGTGCAAATGAACAGTCCCAAACCATTTTACACTTACAAATTAGATTACATATTTGACTGCAAATATACTAAAGCTGACATCAATGACCCTTTCTCTCTTTTAATTGTACCAGTGTGGGTAGTGTTGGTGTACTATGAATAAAAAAAAATAAAACAAAATAAATAAATAAAATAAAACAAGTACCCGAGATTAACATCAAAGGGTCGATGAAATCGCACTTATTTCAATCGAGAAATCCGAGCGATTAGCACGCCGTACGTCAACTGCATACTTTATACATCTATGTGCCGTAAATCGCGTTCATACGAAGCGAGAGCTTAAAACTAATACATCGGGGGGTGTTGGCGCTAGTGGGGTGGGTGCGGGGCGGTGGGGGTGGTATGGACGTGGGGACGGGGGGGTGGTAGTGTTAATTATTCACATTTTAATTTACGGAGCGGTGCCGGCCAGCGGGTAGGGAAAAATGTCTTGCACTCGTTCGACAGACACCTATGCCAAGAGGGAAAGGTGCTAATTTGTACTCGTTTTCTTTTCCTCGTTTTCAACTTTTTTTTTCGACTTCCGTTCGCTTCTGTCCGCTCCCGCGTTCTGTACGTACGAATTTAGGGATTAACATATGTATGTGCAGTAATTTATTAAATGTATGTATCATTTTAAGAAATGAAGCGGAAATTATAAGCTTTTGTCTCTATTCCTTGAACGGATGCGTTGGCGCCCAACGTGGTTTAATACTCAACGGAGGGTAGTCACAGTTTTTAAAAAAAAACGTAACTTCACGCCTGTAATCCCCGAAGGGGTAGGCAGAGGAATGCAGAACATTCCCGCGATTCACCG
>DWEI01003086.1:0-13286 GCA_018245875.1 Mysoria ambigua | reverse complement strand
TTATCTATACATACATACTTTATTACAAATAATATATATGTTTGTGTGTATTTCTACAAAATTTTCTATTACAAATAATATACACGTGTGTTATAAACAAATATGTTTAAAACAATACAAATGCTGACAACTTAATAAAAACATATTTCTTATCTATTCTTACTATTCACCGCACTTCGCACTATTCATATCTCTTCTAAAATTGTCTTTTTAACATATTCATTCAATCCACCCAATTAAAAAAGATAAATCGAAGAGTATAGAATGAAGGAGCAGCGAGTACCTAATAAGTTTTTTCGTAAAAACAAAGAAAGCTTTTATATTTCATGCAACAGAACTGCACTTTTCGCTGTACAACAAACTATTTGGGAGCCGCGTCGAACAAAAGTCACCTGCTGAACGAAAAATTCACCGAACACACGTAAGCACTTTTCTTCGTCCAATAAAAAAACCTTTAAAAATAAAGAAAAACCATAAAAGCAGCCGTCTTGCGATGCGTTATCATTTTTATATGTTCCCCCCTCCCCTCAACCCTTTTAAGAAACCCCCTCGCCCGCTAGATGCAGGCTCACACACACATGGAAGTCATCTATAAATGGGTTAAAGAAAAATGTGTCTACCTGAAGAAGTACGATGCATACATTTTTTTATTCCTCTTACATTTTCTTTTCCATCCGCGATTCTCATATCGGCGATATAAAACTGAAAAATACATTTTCCACTCGCAACCAAATATAACCCCTAGCACAAGACTTCAAAGTGAAAACTCGCGTGAGCCGCGCCGAAAAAACAGAACACCCATACACGAAAAATACATTCGCGTACACACGGAAACCCTACGTTTAGAAAAAAAAAATAAAGCGCACACATATAAATCGTGTGCAGTTCGAAAGGGATGCACTCAGAGTCATAAAATACACACACTAACATGGACCCTCGCACACAATCGCCGAAAGCGTCAAGTCGCGACACACAGACACGTGTGCCGTTACTCAACGTTACACACACACACGCTCGCTCGAAGAAAACCTTCTATGTGTTGTGAAAATGCTTTTCCTTGCAGCAACCTCTCGGGAAGAGTTTCATAGCGAATACCTCGCGGTAAAGACATCTACTCGTTCTCTAAAATTTTCATTTTGAACAAAACTTAAATGTTAAATTAACACCGTTTTAAAAGTTATTACAAATAGAAGCAATCGAACGGTCATGCCGGCCGTTCTAAATTCAAAATAATTCTTCACCCGTTTCGCGGCGTAAAACCCCTAAAGAAAAAAAGCGTGATAGATAATAAATGAAAAGTTTGAGTAATTGTGACGTTAGTTTCGCGCCAAGCGGAGCCCTAGTGATTGACCGTGAAATGAATTATCTGTTAATTGAAAGTTTTGATTGCGATTAGTCGGCTTAATGGTAATGGTCGAGGCGACACGTGCTCGCGTTTGTGATGTAAATGTGTACGTTAATGAGTGTGGCGGTGTGTGCGGCGTCCGTGTCTTCGCGGATAATGAAGAGAGTTGTTTGAAAAAAATTCGCGCTACTCCATTTGATTTTCACGCAGTGTGCGAACACCGGAAAAACGACACCTGAAGATAGTATAAATCATTTTGCGTTGAATTCAATTTTCCAATTACCGTTTTTATTTTAATTTTAAGCTGTCTTTACGAACTGCAAACACATACAGCTCAATATGGAATGTCAGTTTAGTGTTACAAATATTTTTATGTTATTAAAAGCAATCTTTTGCATCTAATCTGATGAAATAATAATACATTGTTAAACGTGATAGAAGGAAAAAAGATATTTGTTTTAAATATGATAAAATTTTAAAAAGGTAGTTACTATATTATAAAAGTTCGGAAATATACAATGCGTTCAGGTATTTTTAAATTGATTTTAAATTTAATAAAAAAAAAATTACTTAATGAAAACAGTGCATTAACCTATAATACCTGTTATTACAATTATATACAATTAAGCATTATTTAAACTATATGCTATAGTTCAATTATATAATAATATTATTTCTTTGAGGTTTCTCTATTCTAATCTGCGTTAAAATTCTATAAAAACTAATGACATTAAGAATGATTATCCTCTTAACCTTTACATCATTCGTGCCGTTTCCACAAAAAAATCAATCATTCTCAGACAAGCCTGATATTGAAACTTAATTATGATGTCCAAAGCAAATATATTCATAATTTAATTGGGTTCTACTTATCGTTTAAATTATTCAACTATTAATGCTAAATGTAAGTAGTAAAAAAATTATGCTACCTACATCAGATTCAGTTGATTACATTATTTTAACATAAATAAATAATCAATAAAGAAACGGAAAAATAATTACCCAACATAAACACAGTATCAGCTTTATAATGACATATAAAAATATACCTTTGTTTTATAGGGCTAATTCACATTAATATTTACATATATAATTAAGGAAGAAAAACATTTTTTTCATTTATTCTTTACCATTAGCAGGCAATACAACTAGCGAATTAGGAAATGGAGACTAGTAAAAATTATAGTAATATAGTGATAGGTGTAATAGATTAAATTTCTTTTTTTTTTATTTGCTTATCAAGCCAGGTCTCTTATGGGGTGGGTATAGTGTCAAATATAATTTCTTCAAACATGACTTGTTACCTCTACACTGAGTACTGTTCATACGCGGTCGTTACAAACACTTCAGGCTGCGTCAGTAACTGCTATGTGTCCAATAAGGCTAAGATTAGAAAGATCTAAATTCCTATTTACTTTTTTTTTACTTTACTATAGTTGCACAGACATACAGGTGTGTGACACCTTAACCAGGTTAAAGGTTCTTGTTTTCAACTGACACACGCTGTATGTTAAATGAAGTTGAATATATATGGATCTTGGAAAGATTAATAAAAGCACTTTGAAAGCTACTTGAAGTGAAACGTGACAAATGTAATTGCATATCAAAATTAAACAAAAAATAAATAATCCTTATAAGGAAATAAAATTAAAGTCGATTATACTCAATGTGGAATAATATAAATAATAACGCATTCGGAAACAGAAATGGTTATGGTTATTTGTGTACATAAATAAACTGTTAATCACATGAAAAATTATAGAGTAATGATTTAAATTATATTGAGTATGGTTGTTGAGTCGCAGTTATTTATACAGTTGTTGTTGTTTTGATATCTGTACTAAAACATACACCGTACAGATAAAGCGATTAACGAGACAAACTTCGCTTTAACACTTTTTTTTATTTAGAGAGTCGCACACGAGCAAGCAGAATTTTGTAGTGGCTAATACCACAGAAACATGTACAACAGTCCTGGAACAAGACTGTGGAGCTCTTATTAGTTCATTAGTATAAAGAACTAATAAGTCTCAGAATTCATAGGTAATAGGACTGCAAGGATAGGTTATAGGACTAAACAGATTGTACACTAACTAAAGCGGTGTTTGTAAGTTATAGTGGGCTTTAAGCTGTATAAATAAAACAAAGAAAAAATTTACCTGTAACTCAAATCCAATAGAATATCAATTATACAGGACATTGTACAAAGGTGTTATATAGAATTATAACAGTCACTTGAGGTCTTGTGGCTTACTACAAATATCGAAAATATTACTGTTTAGTTCGCGTGCTAAATAACAGTTAAAAAAGTATTTAATAAAACGTGTATGAAGAAGCAACTGATTGCAAATAAAAATTTTAAATCCATTAGAGGTATAAAGTCAGACTTTGATTAAAATCTCATTAGTTTTTCAAATAAGCACTAACGGTATAATTGTTACATGAAATGTTTTTATCGTATTCCATTACATATCTATTTTAAACTCGTGTCATTAAGGAACTTATACATTTTGTATTAACTGGTAATCACGATAATTGTTTAAATATTCCTATGTATACACCTTCATTGTGAATTACACATTATACTCGTACACAATATGCTTTTCCTTAATAAAAGATACATTTTTTTAACTTTCGTAAAAAAAATTGTGCAAGAAAAAAGAGTTCGTAAGAGAGTTTCGTAAAAGACACATTTTTAAAAAATAATGCTAATCGTAAAAAAATAATGCTAAATATAAAACACATCTGAACACGCTGTCGTCGTAATAATAAATTTAAACATGGAAAATAAATTATAATGATATATAATTTTGATAGAGAACTTAAATCAGTCATAATATTGCTGGTAATTTATCAACAAGAATCAGTTTAAAACTTAAATGGAATACTTGTTTTATAATAATTACGTCATTACGTGCCGCATAATACAAATCCACGTCATTCGTTTCTTGTAAACAAAGGTTTCAATATACTTCCTTCAAGTAAAAACACCAGACGTTTGGACGTTTACAATTATCCAGTTCTTGCGTTGCATTGAACTGGCACGCGACATTTATTAATTATAATTAATTAACATTCAATGCAATTATATAATTATTTATCCAACACTCATGAAATACTCGAGTACGTCCATTGTCACCTATTATAGACATAGTATTACTTTACGAGGAATTAATTTAATATATTATGTATTAAAGAATATTCTCAAAGATTCCTAAATCAACTTTTACTCTAAGTGCTCAAGCTTAACTTAGCTTTACGTTTTTGGCATATTGTAAATAATCTGCCCAGTTAAACAAACTGCATGTAAGTTGTTAAATGTAACATTGTTACAGTAACAACAGTTTCAAAAACTTTATAGTCAGTTTGTAATTATTTAGAACATTGCTTGACTGGTATCCAGTCAGCAACAACGCTTGTTGCATTGACGGCTGCGTCGTACAGTCTTGCTAGTCTTCCGCTCTCAACGTTAGATGTGTCACTAGAACTAGAACAGCAAATAATAAACTCCATAGATACGAACAACAGTCGAAAGGCCAACCATTCTATATGGATCCTTGATATATATTTCAATAATATTAAAAAAGCATTCAAAGCAAAGGAATTTATCTTTCACGTATGAACGAAGGATTGTAACAAATTCTTTGAAAAGTTTAAAACCATAGTTAATCGCTTCTACTTTATAAAAATCTTATAACATTAGGTTGCATTAATCCAGTCTCCATTCATCTTCTATTTTTCCTATTATGTGAAGTCTAAATTATATTTACATGCATATAACATAGATCAACATTTGAATACCTGATTGTTTTCGATTTGAACATATAAATACCAGCTTCGCATGACCTACATTGCAGAATCTATCCCCGGGCCAATCGATTTTACGGTTATTTTGAGACGACCAGTGTCACTGTAAATAAAGAATAGCAAATGGACATATAGATTTGTTCTCATCTGACCACTGCGGCCCAGATAAATGGGCCAAACGATGTATCTCAAGTTATCTATTATGCAAGTTGAGGATAATTTAAATATGTTCGCTCTGAAAATCACTTTGTCGAATTAAAAGCTAGCAGCTATAATTAATTGTGGCAATACTTCTAATGTCCAATACTATTATTAAATTTGCTACTTATATTTAAACTCGATCCCAATCTCATCGAATTTGTAGCTATAAAGCTAATGTGATCTTTTAAAATATACTTCTCTCATTACTTACCATGGCCTGTAAATCACTCCATAATGTAAATCCTTTATAGCATATTTTTTATAAACCATTACCAAATATAAAAAAATAATTCGCGACCACGTTTAATCTGGTTTTTAATTTCAAATTAAATCCTTATCATTTTAATTATTAACGAGATTAGGATAGTGAAACCGATTCATGAAAATTTACTTTAATTTAATTTAACTTCTTAAGTATTGGTGTACTCTTGAGTACTATAAAGTATAATTTATTAATGACATGATACGCAGGCATTTTCAACCATGAATCTTTATCACTATTCTTATTTGAATCAATACAGCAGTTTCAACATTTCTGGTATTTACGTTGTTAGTTAGTTCTTCCCAAAACTTAATTCTTCCATATTTTCATTATATTTTCATAACAAGCCCATCATATGTTTTCTAGAAATGCAAAGGTCAATCTAATTCCGTTATAGACTCCCTACATACGAGAATATACCTGTCAGTAAACTTTAGTTTTGCCGTGTTACAAACGTGTCGCCTCTGGTTTATTTTCTCTGTATTTTAAATTGACTTTTAGTCTATGTCTAGTTAAATCTTTATGCTTATCATGTATGTCATTTAAAAAAACTATTGTATCTTAGTCAATTTATTTTAGTTTGACAAAACTAGCCATATAAAAAATCGATAAAAATATACAAAATAAAATTATTAACTTACCTAGGTATTATATAAATACAGAATTATCTAAGAGACATTTCCATTACATGAAATAAACAAACTTAACAAAAAGACGCTTATTATAAGGAATAATAAAGAAAAACTTAAATCAGAAAGTATAAAAGTTAACGCGAAACGGGTGAAATTTAAAAATGGACACTGAAACTTTAATAACAATGTGAATTAAACTGAACTTACCTAACTTTGTTATAGATACGGTCCAGCCACCTCCTAACCCAACGATAGTTCCTAATAATACCTACTTTAATTACGAAGAAATATTTATTTTAACTTTTGAATATATTAGCGTAGAAAATATATATCTATATATATTTGTATATTAGTGACAAAGTGCCAATAACATGTCTGTGACATTATCGAATTCGAATATCTTTATGAAGAAACAAATGAATTTCCCAATGAAACGTGAATTTGAAGATTTTACCGCCGAAGATAATGAAAACAAAGAACAGAACGACAACGTATCGAGTGACGGCAACTCGGAAACTAGTGATTTAGAGAATAATCCTAACGACGAAGCAAATAACACAGCATTAGATTACACAGAAAACGCACTAACCCTGCATCCAGTAGCCGATTTCATTAAGAAAGAATTCTTACCGGATTTTGACTTCGCCAATCCATTTCGAAATCAGAATCTGAACTTCAAAGATGGTTTCCAAAATACTAGATCACCATTTTTATTGCCGACACAGCTTTATAAAACATTCCTCGCGAGTCTCGGTAAGAGAAGGAGAAACATCGCGGATTGCTACCCTCTGTATCCAAGAAATATGTTGTTTTCCAACGGCTTTGGACTGGAAACATCTGACGATGAGGCAAATACGGACAGAATTTCGGATTCCCCAGATGAGGTAATTAGATAATGTGCCCGTTATTGTAACGTTTAAAGCTAAACCCCAGAACGGAATTTACGAATCTTTGCTGTAACGTAATATTGATAGAAAAACCCGTGAAAAACATAATTTTTTCTCCAAATTCAGGTTATGTGTGCTAAGGTGCTGGCAATGACCCATTTGGATTCGTATCCGATGGGCTATGTCTCATTTTACATAATACATGTAAATCTTCTTAGATATTTAAACAAACGTGTGGAGTTAAAATAAATCTTGCAGCGGAATTCGAAACTTTAACAAACTTTAGACTTGATATATGTTCTGACTAAAAGTGCAGGAAGGTATTTTGAACATTATGTACTCGTATATTTTGATGAAATCTATAAATTCACAAACGATTTGAAGCCTAACTATAATCTAAATACCTTCTTATATAATTCGGTATGCACGAACTATTTATGCAACAACTTTAAAGAAATATTAAAAAGTACCAAAATTATCATTGAAAAAACTTTCATATATTTTTTCATTCTCGTTTGCTCTCGTTTGTATAAATATAGGTAAATAGTATAAAAACTAGTAAAAACTGCTGCTGAAATAAAATAACGAAGCCCTTATTCTAACGATAGGAGAATATTCCTTGGCAGAGTTTGTAAAACAACACTTTTCATGTGCTAGATGTACTTTTAAAGGCCAATAAAATAATTGCAGTTAAGTTTAATATATTGAATATCGCCGTAATTCAAGAAGTAACGCACGGACCGTTGACATTCGACGTATCGCTGTCAGAATCGTGTGCGCGATATCGGACGAAGTCAGCGATATATCAGTTGTCAGAACGCGATAGACATCAACCGTTGCCAATCAATCGGCTCGAACTAATAATAATGCTAAAGTTGACATACTTGACTCAAAATAATTCTAATTGATTCTTATAAAGGTATCGTTAAGCTTTAATAATTTCTTATATATGTAAATCTTATACGACCTCTTCGAGAGATGTATACGCACGCACATATTTGTTAACTAAAACCTTTTAATGTTAATCGTTGTAGTTTTCTAATTGGTTATTTTTCAAAACTATCTCTAAACGAATATCCTTTTTATATTCATTCCTAACACAAATAATATTAGAAAATATTTCTGAGTCTAATATTATTGATACTATAATGGTAAGATGTTGATGTTTTCTTTCATTCCCTTTAACAAGTGAACCATAACAAGTGCTACAAGACTATTTATTTGTAACATAACAAGACAGATCTATCAATAATTTATTAGGTTTGTAATTGAAATTTTATTTGGGTACCTTAGGAATAAAAGAGACAGATCGTGAAAAATGTGAGCATATGTCACTGCAACATTATTTATAATGAACATAATCACATAAACTATTTCGTATTATCTTATTAGATGCTTTGATTACTAGTCCGCATACCCAGCTTGAGCATATGGCTATAAACCCCTTTAGGGAAGTCTTTTGCAGGCGGCGGACTGGAATACTGATGATAAATAAGATCTTATTGGAAACCATTCTCAATTCACATGATAATTATATTTGTCGCGCCCGACGAAATCTCGGAACCTTAGTCGACTCCTCAAATCCCAACAGTAATGTTGTGTGTTCAGTCATTAACACAGCATCTTGTTCCAGAAGGCAGGAGCGTCATCGGCGTTCGTGTGGAGCGGAGGGGGGGTCACCGGGGGAGGGGGGCAGGAACAAGCAGCCGCCCAGACCGCTGCCGTGCCGACCGGTAATTATATTGTATATCTTGCCTCCCAGCTCATGCTAAACAAGCGGACGGTAGGTCCAGCCACCTAGCGGTAAAAGATCAATGTAACCCATAGCCATCCATAAGATATTTTTCTTTCGGAGTGACCCAGCTAGTGTCGGAACTATATGAGATGGTTCTTCATAAGCCCCCGCTGATGTCAGTGGGATCGCGGACAGTAGTATCCGTTAAGCCGGTAACATTTTTCTTCGTACATTTATACGCCAACGAAACATTTAATAATAAAGTTTATTGAAATATGCCTTATATATATTGAAAGCTGTCTTATTGGTCATGTTGGTTGCAAGTGCGACTGCCGATCAAGAGGTAGCGGGTTTGATTCCGAACACTACAAAAATTTTCTAATTTAGATTATCTAGTAGTGGATCGGACTCTTGGTTATGTGCCTGATGCATGGCAATAGGCTCTCCACCTATTCCATAGTGGGACGTGAACGTATCTGGTAAAACGTGGGAGTGTTCTGCATTTATCTGCTTACCTATTCGGAGATTACAGGCGTGAAGTTACGTCTAACTAACACATGTACTGTGGTTCTTCGACAATCATCAGAATTATGTCGCACTACAAATATCCGTGATTTACTATTGAAGACTCGAGCCAATAAACGATTACTGCCAATCGTTTTCCAAGTAGTTTGAGACGCGCGAAATCAAACGCAATATCTGAAACGGTTTTGCGGTATTGTGGTGAATTGATAAATGGGTGTTTATAGCTTTAGCGAGTGCTTATAACAACAAATACATGACGTATTAATTACTGCGATGTGATATATTCTAGCGACATCTGTACAGCAACTAGTGTAACGTCACGCCTGTAATCCACAAAAGGGTAAACAGAGTAGTGTACTATCCTCCCACGTTTCACCAGTCGCGTTTATGTCCACTGTGAAATAGGCGATGAGTTTATTACCGGGCACATATTCACTCACAGCCACAACAAGAATCGAAGTAAAATCCGATAGTACCCAAATAGGTATTTGAACACAGGACCATCTCGATCGGCAGTCGCGCTTGCAATCAACATAATTAATGGAGCAGTTAGTAACTTTATATATATCAACTATTTCATTTAACTCGATCGTGTCTTGCTTTTATATAGTTGTTCATATTGCATTTGTTTTAATAAGAACAGAAACAGAGTTCACGTATTCTAATAAGTCGTGTGAACCTCGTGTGCCCCCGAGGCACTGGTCTGGTTCTAGCGAAATTCACATCTCTTTGATATTTAATTTTTATTGTTACTTACCTGTACTTTATATAAAGTATTTCTATGCTCAGTTTTAAATATGTTTATTTAAATTTTAGAAAACCTGAGCTGAAGTAAGAAACACAACACGAGGTAGACCGTGTTCTCTGTGGAAACATTCCAATTAGATTTTAAACCAGTAAGGCCAATTAGATATCACAGTTGTAAAAAGTTCTGCAACGGACCAAGTTTTTTGTAGACCTGTCCGTTGTTTTCAATTAATCTTATTAGCAAATTCAATTATACTCCGACTGATATGAAATGAAATAAAACTGTTAAAGTTAATGTCTACAAATTGTACTGGTACATTCAGAAAGTTTAAAATATTTTGATAAATAATTCTAACGATTCTATATAAGTGTATATGAGCCTCTGTATTGCAGTGTTCTTGTTCTATACAAAGTATTGGTAACGTACCAGAACACAAATCATAATAAATTAGTTTAAAAATGTATGTAGATATATTATATACTTATGGTCGACATGATCTGATTAGTTTGATCATAAATACAATTTACTGCCCCATTGGTAGTGTTGGGCCACACGGCTTTCTATCTACAGGTCCCGGTTTCAAATCTAGGATCGGGTCCTATTGGATTTTTATAGCTTAGATTTTCTAGTAGCGACTTCAAGTCTGGATATGTGCCCAATGCATGGCAATAATCTCACCAGCTATTCCATAATGGGAACGTGGCACTCTACTAACATTCTCCTGCTTAACTCTTCGGGGATTACAGACGTGAAGTTACTTTTTTTTAGATTCATATTGGATTCCGTCTTTCCTGTCATATTTATCGATTCACATTTGTTGTACAATGTGTTTATTTAAAATACGCCTCCTATTGGTTACTTTAGTTTCTGTGATTACACAACAATGTACCATGGCATGAAAAACATGTTAATTATTTATTAACGACCAATATTTCCTCTATCATTGTTAACACACAGTCATCTAAATTACAACTTCATATATTCCTCAATATTGTACACAAGTAGAACGCCACACCTCCCAACATCACCTCTCGTCGAGGACCTCCATGCGGGCCTAATCGCGGCCGTGTCCCCAGGCACGTCCGGCGGTGGCGGCGCTCAGGGCCTGGTGCACTGGATGTCGGTGATGGCGGAGCACATGGGAGGGGGGCACGACCCCTCCCATTACGCGCTGCCTCCGTGGAACAACGGCGGCGTGGACGTGAGTAGATTACAATTCTTTTATATTGATCTTTCTGGTCTATTCGGACATTTCTGAATTCTATCGGTTTTGGGGCTGTTAATGTATGAATACTACAGTATTGGTAGTATTGATCAAAATGTCATATTTTTTACTATATCAGTAACGGTGTTAGTGCCATAAGAGTGCTCGTTATAGCAATTAAGTTGAATTTATCTGATATAATAAATCATAAAATTAAGTCTTACGATGTTTGTGATGGTTAGAATAATTTCGAATATGATTAAAAATTTTAAATAAAGATGTTGGTTACTGATTTAATTTGATTCAGTACTTTGGAGTTCAGTACTTTGCTAGTAAAATAGTACTAAAGCAAATTAAATAGAATATTATTAATTGGAAAGAAAATAATAAAAGTGACCAAGTGTATTTCTATCATTAATATTATTTCAATCAATCAATATTAATCTCAATATAATATGAATTATAACAATTTCACTTACAGATTTTTAGATTCAGCTCGTTTCATTTAAAAAATCATGACTAATAATATTTATTTGGCTATAACATATCAGTTTGTTTATTATATTGTTATTTTACCTCGATTATTAACGTTTGCTTTGACTGTTATATAATAGTTATATATAGTATTGTTATTATACAATACTTGCTTATAATATAGTAGACGTTAACGTAGGCAGACTCATGGAGGTACTCGGAGCAGTGTACTACCCTCCCAACATATAAGTTATAGTTTATAAATTACTTTACTTTTCTATTAAATTTTAGTTGACCTATTAGCTTTTATTTTAAATATTGAATTAGTTATTTTAAATATTTAATAAAAAAATAGTATTAGTTCATTGGCAGTTAGATGTCTTTTTCTGTATATTTAAGCTTAGGTTGGATTTTAAAGTTGATTTAAATTAATTTGTATTTGAAATATTGAACATTAATTCTTTGTTTACAAATAAATATAGACTACAACATTTTTAGCCGTTTAATTATTATTTGCCTATTTAATTTTTCTCTGAGTTACTAAATTCAAATATCTTAATATTTTATGTGCGATATTCATTTCAATCTTTTATTATTTTTTTATTTTGAAACATACAGTACACCGAGTAACTAACTGAACTATTGAAATGGAATTCAAGATAAAGGAGATTTTTCACTATCCGAATACATTGATAACTTGAAAACTATTAGTAATTAAACAGAGTTTAAGCCACCGTAGGATTTTTTCTAATGAGCACAGTTAAACCATCCAGAAACATTTAAACTGATCTCATACAAATGTATGAGTCATACATGTAGTAATTACACGACTCCGCGGAATAACTTTGTTACGCATATGCAATTTGCATGACCGCATATGCGTCGTATGTAGTCATGATCATTATATTTACACATACTTAATGGCTAATTGCAAGTTATTGTTTCTTGGTTAATTTAATATTTATTGCCATATTTACGGTATAAATGTGGAATCGATAAATTATTTACTACATAAGAATACAATCAGCAACGCGTCTCTACCAATTATCCTGAGGATTTAGGTCTGCTTCTCAGGACTAAATGTGTATCCGGATTAATACCCTTGCTTAACACATCTACTAAACTGACACATAGCAACGGTAGCTCTGCTGCTTAACAGCAATAGGATGCAGCTTGCAGACCTGATGTCGTGGATCAATTAACCAAAAAACAATATTTTTAATTGTTATGTCAATAAAACTACGTATTGTAAATATTTGACTGTGTGTTATATTGATACTATATAATGTAACAGCATGTAAGTGTGCATAGGAATTGCCACTTCCTACTATCGCTTACCGTTCGAACTGTTGGTTAAATTTTAATAGTGCGCATCATGAAACCATTGTCGTACTTATTAACGCAATTGAATGATATATCAAAATAATTAACATCTCAACTTATGTGTGCCGGACAAATATGTGTGG
>DWEI01003085.1:0-13290 GCA_018245875.1 Mysoria ambigua | reverse complement strand
ATCACCATAGGATTCTTTGTCTTTAAGGCTTCCTAAATACGTAATAAATTTTTAATTTTCTGTGTATTATATTAATTACAATATGAATTGAGTTTGTATAATAAGTAAATGTAATTTAACCGCTTTTTTTGTACAGAACGTCGTTGCACATGGCGAAGATTCCTCGGCCCTAGAGGGGGCACTCCTCAACACTCCGCCGCGTCCACAGAAACTGAACTACCACCTATCGATACCAGGGATCTTTGGCTACAGGACTCCAGGTGCGTTCTATAAACGGCTACAAACGTACGACAATAAAGCTCACATTTCTGTGACGCAAACATGCTGTCATTGCGTTCAACGTTCGCTTTGCTTTTGACTGTTACACATATTGTGTACAGCGCTTTTATTCAATACGCCCTGAGGTTCAAGTATTATCGTTGCATGCATTTGTAATTTTTCAGTGCAAATCATCATGTTCAGAAAAAAAAAATATCAACATCACCATCGCCATAAGCTTATTACAGTCTTAAATTTAAGAATTAATATTAAGATCTTAAACGGGGTTTATAATCAGCCAACCTTAATTATAAATATGTATAAATGAATTGATTAGAATTTAAAAGGTTGTCTGTAAGAGGTCGCTAGTTAGCTATAAGGCTGCCTTTTGTACATTTGTACTTTTTTATTTTTCTGTATCATAAATGTTTTATTGGTGTACTTTGCTTTTGTTATATTTTTATTATTTTTCTTTAAATGCTATCTGTTTTGTACCTCATCGTAATTAACCGATGTTATTAATTTTCACATATTCCAATACAACGCAAGTCATCTCACCCTTCACAAAATTTATTTTAACCACAAAACCTTATTACGTTGGCAATTCTGTACACAATTAGTTAATTAATCAATCACTTATGTAATTGAGAATTCTGTATACATTTAGTTAATTAATCAATCAATTAACAAATTAATTCAATCACGTATAAGCTCTCTTTTCAATAATGCCTTAAGTAAATGCGATTGCACAGCTGTTTTCAATTTTCATAAATGGAAATTAACATTGCTTCTAGAATTTCGCACACGCATTTTATAATTTCAAACGATATTTTGACTGCCTCGTTGGTCGTGTTGGTTGCAAGTGCGACTGCTGATTAAGAAGTCCCGAGTCCGATTCCCGAGTGGGGCACTACAAAATTTTTAGATATTCTTGCAGTAGTTCGGGTCTGAATATGTACCCGGTATATGGCAATAGACTCACCACCTATTCCATAGTGGAACATTAACATAACTAGTGAAACGTTTGAATGTTCTGCATTCCTCTGTCTATCTCTTCGTGGGCTACAGGAGAGTAGTTACGTTCAAACGGTATTTTATCCATTGTACGGTAATGAGGAATGGTTAGTAAAAATGGCTCGATTTGTAAATATACATATAATGAACAGATAAAAATCGTTTTTATTGTTACATTAATGTAAATTAACCATCAGTTGCATTTAAATCAGCCGGGGTTGGATATGTCATTTTGTAACGAAAAAACAAATCTTATATTCGTGTTCGAAATTTGAATTTCGATATGTTTAGTTTTTTCTAATATGGTATATTTAGTCTTAATTAAATTGGTCAGTGTTTTTGCTGTGTGTTGAACAATATTTTTTTGCGTAGGTAAATACTTTGCAGAATTGGTCAGAACAATGTATCGCAAATACTTGTTCCTTTCTATCACGATTGTAAAATATGTAAATGTTCTTTAAAATCACATTCATCATAAAATATTCAAGTCTCTTGGCTCACAACAATTAAATTTCATTCAACGATTCTCCAAATACATTTTAAACAACTTTATAAATGTATTTTCACATTCTTTTCACGTTTTCGCATTTAAAATTCAAATTTATACGATTCTGAATGTTTCATAATGGTTCGTAATTGCAAGAAATGCAATAAATACAGTGCTTTTTCACAATGAAACGTAATTGCGGGAGTGTATCGGGGCGACACGCCACGGACTCGTTGCTACATTCCTTGAACATGTAATCGCCGGGTCGGCCATTGTTGTGTCATGCTTTTGATCGGTCACTTTTTATTTCTTACACGGAAGAGTACTCGTCAGCTACGTTTACTATTTCACAGACGGATTACGTTTTCAAATTTGAAAGAAATTTGCAAATTTGAAAGTATATTTCCAAATTTGAAAGAATATTTCCAAATTTGAAAGAACTTTCCAAAATTGAAAGAAATTTTCGTATTTGAAAGAAATTTCCGTATTTGAAAGAAATTTCCAAATTTGGAAGAAACAATCTTTTATTTTTTAATGTTATGTGGAACATGCTTATAGTACACTATAGACTGCCTCATTGGTCGTGTTGGTTGCGAGCGCGACTGCTGATCCCAAGGTCCTAGATTCCATAACCGTGCAGGCACTATTGGATTATTCAAACTTTGATTTTCTAATTAAAAGCATGTATATGTGCCGGTCGTATTACAATGGACTCACCGGCTATTCCATACTGATACGTAAACGTATCTGGTAAAACGAGAGAGTGTATTACACACGTCTGTCCACTTTTGCGGGGATTACAGGCGTGATATTACGTATATACATAGTAATTTATTAACACATCTTAAGGACTCTGGTCGAATAATTGAGGCCATAAATGAAAAGGGCGAATTAAAAGCGGATTGGAATTTTCCACACACTTATAACTTATAAACTTATAATAGAGAATATTAAGACCAAATATTTAATTAAAACATTAAAGCAGCAGGTATGTCTAGAAATATTTGGCACTAAGTATTGTCTGCCCACTCCATGAGGCCCCTTTAGTAAAGACATGTATATATGTAGCTATTAAAACTGGAAGGCATATTTACAACGTGTGTATATATTTACAGATAGAAAGAGTTATAGATTATAAATACGCACACACTTGGGAAGGAAGCCTCGTGTAACATCGAATCTCACGCTTCCGACGTGCAATGCAGAATAATCCTCTGTGCGGTCTCAGCTTCTTGACGAACAAAATGCAAATAACATTTTTGCCGCCGAAGTTTCAAATAGATTGGAGTGCTTGGATCTACGCAGTGTACGCGCGAGAACCATTAATACCGCTCTCTACTGTGTATGAATTCGGTTTAAGAACTCCGTAGACGGTCCAAAGGCATTAGCTTTCATACGATGCAAACTCAGTTTGTGAAGTGTAAATTCCAGTGTATATTTTGCTTATGGCAACCCGACGGCGTCGCGTATTATTTCGTGTTTAAGATGGATTTTATCAAAACTTCACTGAAGTAAAATTTTGCGAGAAGCAAAACATCATCTAGTCCAATATTTCTTTGGGGACATTTGCGTAAAAACCTCGAGTATACGTGATATTCATGAAATTTCGTGTAATCTTCAGTATATTGTGATAAAGTTTTGCAATGTAGAGAATGTTTTAAACGTGACTTACATTTTTAGAATAATGAAGTTTATTATGTTGATTGGAAACTGCAAGTTACAGATGTATACAAAGAATAATGAACTTCAATAATCAAATATAAATGTATTTTGTTTTGTAATCCTGTTAAATACTGGTACTTCATTTAGCATCATTATCATTAACCCTTACTCGTACGTAGTTCCGCTCTCTCGCGGGTCTCCTCCTATAATAAGAAGGTTCGTAGGGTCGACTAGCCACATGCGCGTTTCTGATAGTTCAAAGACCGTTATCTCTCAAAAGGTTTACGTTACATTATAATGTTTTCTTTCGCCGCTACAACAAGGGACATTCAATCTTTTAAAACATAATAACTTCGTATATAAAGAGGTTAGGAGGATTATTATCACCTGTTTTGTTAGGTATTCTGACAATAATATTTTTATGTATGTATACCACTGACTAAAAATTATAACATCATCATCACTAGAAAATTTATCTTAGAAAAATCCAAATAGTATCCGTTGGAAATTTACATCCAGGACCTTTCGATTGGCAGCCACACTTGCAAACACATGCCCAACAAATCGGTTAATAATAACGTATGAAAATAACAACCTCACACATGTAATATGGTATAAAGTATACAATGGCTCCTTTTAGCTCCGTCCTTTATCATTTACATTCAGTGTGCAATTTCGGCAATTAAACGTCACGAGGCGTATAGTGACATTAATAGCCTTTATTTGAATATCAATTCTCGCCGCCATCACAATTGAACACGTTCAATGTTGACAAGTGAAGCGGACCTCGTTGGCGCGTGTTTCGTTTATATGAATACGAATATGGAGAATGTATGTACAGCCTCTGAAACGGGCGTGCCTATATGAATAGTGAATAATGTAAATGACCTACACCAAATTTAAAAGCGAAGATACTTGGAACGTTCTGTCCACTGCTCATCCTGTAAGGATGCCGGCTTAACGTTAGAATACAAGTGTAATTCCCGCAGAGGTACGCATAAGAGTATGGTACAATTCCACGTTTCAAAAGTAACGTCTCACTATGAAATAGGCGGTGAGTCTATTGCCATACACTGGGCACGAATCCAAACTTCGTACCGCTTCTAGAAAATATAATTAAAAAAAATCCAATGGTGCCCGACCCCGCATTTAAACCTAGGACCTCTCGATCATCAGTCGTGCTTGCAACCAACACGACCAACGAAGTAGTCGATGGCTTAACAGCCTAATAATATTTTAAACGATGTACGATTTAAGTTAGCGTCTTATATTGTAGTTTTATGACAACCTTTTTTCAACCACGATTACGACGCTGTAATTTACATGAGGCAACAATAGATGTGTTGCCATGTATTAATAATAAAGTCGTGAAACATTGTACACAAAGGGATATTATGATGTACACAGAATATGGACTGTGATTGATGGCCTTCTTTATAAGAATGTCAAAACTTTATTTTTAAATGTTTCGCGAGTGTTACACATGGCTAAGTGTCAAGCCGGCTAGATTCGCGTTATGTTTTTTCGAGATGGCCCGACTAGTTTCGGACCTATACGAGGTCCTACCCCGTGAGGTCCCGCCGATTCGCTCCCGCTGAATTTCATCTTTCAAAGCTTTCCAGTAAATATATACCTCATTCAATAAATGGAAATCATCGCATATTAATGTCATATATTGCACGAAATGTTTGAATAAATTTTGCTTTTATTGTGCTTTATATGTCCCACTTTATAGTGCTTGCTAATGAATACTAAACTATGAAAAAAAAATATTATCGTTTTTACCAATTTAAAAGACGCTATGCGTTATATGTTAGCTACTGTTGTAGAGCGCATTAACATTCTACATACCTTACGTCCGTATGTATAGTCTGTTCCGCGAAATCTTTATAAATTATAGATTGGTTCAACAGTTACTCGACTATGAATACGGATGTAAGTTTATTACTTTATACACATGCTGTCTTGTGCTCTGTGTGCTGTGTCTGTGTGTGCTGTCCTCATTCATGTGTTATTGCACAGTGAGCCCGCGCCGTCCGCCATGAGTGCACTGCACCACTTTGGGGCCGAGATGTTGCGGCTTTCCCGCGGCTTGGAAGCTTCCGCTGCGTCTAAACCGCCGAGCAGAGGGTATATATACGCTTGAACATGTTCGCTTTAGTGTTGCAAAGAACTAAAATTTTTAGGATCTACCGTCACTATCGTTTGAGCTTCATTCGTTGTTGTATTTCAAATAACAACGACTCTACATTTGATGTAGTATTTTAAATAGCGAACACTTAAGAGTCAATTCTCATTATTGCTTGTATCTGTTGCGAAATTTATCAGTTCATGCACTGCATAAATAAACTGGTAATTTTATGTAGTGTGTCGTATTATAGTTCGCAATCGGCTTAGAGCTTAGTTTCTCATGATTAGCTCTTTAAATATTTTTCTCCTTACACAGGAGTTGTTCTATTGATTTTGATATGCATCGTAGGTCTGCGTTAATATAAGATCAACAATCAGATCGACAATAGAGATCAAGATCAATAGAACAACTCTGGTTTTCACCAAATATATAGTTTACTAAAATTATAACTAATAAACCTTGCTGTACAAGACGTTTAAAAGTTTTTCAGTACATATTTGATTGAATTTTCTGTAACTCCTTCATATTTTACAGGGCTAATGTATCCGAAAGAGGTGGGATGCTCACGCCGGGATCCCTAAGCGTTTCGTCTAGTTCCCCGTCTTCGATGCTGCAGGACAGGCGTCGACCTTCCTCTACCGGAGACACGAGTACACCTCTTCACCGAGCACGTAGCGCTTCGGATGACGAAGGTAACGACGGTCTTCTAGCCCCAACCACATTGACGGCAAAATCTCGGAGTTCAGAAGATGGTCTACTGTTACCACCACCTTGTACTTGCCCATACTTTGGATCGGATTCCACTCCACCTAGAAGAACCACAGAAGTGATTATTGTCCCTGGAGGGGAGATCAATGGTTGTAACGGGTTTCCCAGAAATGGGATGAAAGACGATGAACCTTCTACCCCATTGTACAGAAGACCCAGTCGAGGTGCTTCGTCTATTGTAACCTGGGACGAAGCTAGACGATTTAGAAGAGGTTCTAGCTTTGGAGCGAGAACCACTTTAACGCCTCCTGTCAGGACTATCCGAAGTCAGAGGTCAATAAACAGACATACACCACCTGTGAATCCGAGTCCACAGCGCCAGACTCCAAGGGCACACCATTCCAGAAACTCCAGTGTGATATCTCGAAATTCATCGCGACACGGCCGAATTTTACGCTTGGAACAAAAGGCTACTAAAGTTTTGGGGGTTGTATTCTTCACGTTCGTTGTGCTCTGGGCGCCGTTCTTCATACTCAATATGGTGCCGGCTGTCTGTCCAGACTGCGAGAAGCGAATCTCGAGCTGGGTCTTCGATTGCGTACTGTGGTTGGGCTACGCTAGTTCGATGGTAAACCCGATCTTCTATACGATATTCAACAAAGTGTTCCGGCAGGCGTTTAAAAAAGTGTTGTTGTGTCAGTACTGCAAGACGAGGAGGTAGCCCGCACCCTGGGAGCGCGTCCGGCCAGCTTCGGACCCCGGCCTGTGCGCGCTCTCAGTGAACAAAAACATTCGATCTCAATTTGTGTGAATTCTTAAGAGCTTTAAGTGATACGCTTCTAGTTTAGTTCGTTGGTAGTAGACCCCTGGTCAGATTGACGGCGGTGTCTATTTTTCTAACCTTGCAAAATATTCCTACTAGTATTTCTATTGTACACCGTGTCTGAAATTAATTGTACCTCGTCACTAGTCAGCTTCGCATTTAAGTGTTATATGACGTTTGAAAGTAAGAATTTTTGTATTCATTCTTTGGTACAGTTGAGATATTTTACATACAAAGATACTTTGAATGTAAAGCTGTATTTTCACGATCTGAATTGAAAATCGCCAGCACAGCGAAGACACTCAGTCGTTTTTATTTGAAAAAGAATAAATAAAATCAGTCTCTTTTACAAAGAGTATTGATCTTATTTGGCTAAAATTTTCCATATTTAAGTCACGAAACAAATAAATGTTGAGTTATTTGTTATGTTAGTGAATATATAGATAAAGGTGAAGTAAAGAATTTTTAAATTAAGTATCCAGAGTTAATAATATTATGTATTCCTAGTAAATAATGTTATTTAACCAGAATAATGAATATTATCTATTCCTTTAAATTTTATTAATAAATATTCGTTGACGTGTCTTACCAAATCTATAGCGATGACATAACTAAATAATGATCTGTTACTTATATACAAATTATGTACATTACATATAAATTCGAATAATGTGAATAATTTAGTTATATAAGTTTCGCGTTTTGAACAAACTTCGAAAAGTGAAATTTAAGAATTAATCTGTTTTTCATAACATCAGCCGTACTTAAATTATTGATGTTAGCATATAGTTCAAATTCATTTACAAGTAGATTTTGTCAATACCTGCCCTGTACGTCCCTTAAAACCATTGCAATTCAGTGGAAATTCCCATTAGTCATGTTTCCTTTTGAATCCTTCGTAAGAGGACTGAACGCTTACAAGAGAATTATAATAGAGTATCGTAAGCCTGAGCCCTTTAAACTAGAATATTAAGTCATTTAATTTAATGCATTCCATTTGTACACTACCTAAAACCTACATTCATACTCACCGGAAGATAAAATAAATTTTTAATACGTTTGCAGCCGATTATGGATTTATGTAAATTAATAAATTATCGTAGTTGGACTGGCTTTGAATAATAGCACATACAAAGTGCTCTTTTAGTTGACGGACACTTTCGGAAGTTCCAAGATGTTGATCCTTTATACACGTAATTTATTACAATTTAATGATTTAAAGTTATTTTCAGAAATAATACACTGTAAAACACATGCCAATGTACACCTGAGTGCTTAAATCTTGGAATGTCACGAATTTAAACGAAATTTATGTTTTATTTTTAAATTTTATTTTCAGTAACATGTAACACGTCGCTTTCAAATTGCATTTTAAAATTTACAACGTGTGTTTTGAATATACGCTTCGAATTTTAAAAACGTAACGTAACTCTTCTGCGTCTTGTAAATTTTCGAACACTCCCGGCTGTCTTCGTCGTATAACAAACTTTTGGTCACTTTTTTTGTATACAATTTCAGTAAAACATCATTCAACACGAAATTCGTATCCGATATAACTCTGAACATGTTCATGTCCATCAATATAAAAAAAAAGTTACAAACGTTAGTCAATTAGAATTGGATATGTATTTAAACACTCGTATATCTTTCCTTTTTATTAATTTTCCTTTTTACCTCTTGTATAAAACGAGCTTAGTAACGAACTGTCATCTAACAACGCTTCGAATGGCGGCCCCTGTTGCCAGCTACGGAGTATACAGATAACGCCGTTCAAAGTGTTAGTATACAGCTGTATTGTATTTTGTATCCGTGGATATTATAACGAGTATAGAATTAAGTGTATTCGATGTGACATAAAATTATGTATAATCTAGTCACGTATTTATATATGAGTCGCGACGGATTATGAACACGCATTAGTGTTTAACTGTAGATGTTTTCTGTATAATTGAATACATTGAGCGAATGTTAATTATCAATTTTATACCACTATGCATGTTAACGACTGGAGTAGTACTGAAAGCGATAAGCGAAAAGATTAATCGTCCTAGGAAAATGAGAATACATATATTACATATAAACATACATACATATATTACATTATATTTACATATATTAACTATCCCGTTCAGTCATAAACAGGTTATTTCTATCTCTGCCATCCGTTGCGAGTGATATCTACGTTGTGTCCGATGCAAACAAAAATATACTCGTTTTATAAAAATGTCCATATGGACCTTTCTGATGTAACCGGAATAAAGAAATAAATTGTTTTCTTGAACATTCTCTCGCCACTTTTTGAGGCAGTTTAAGCAATATCGGGATCGTTATAAATATTATAATATTAACCTTACACGTGTGATTGCAATATCTGTATATTTGTTAACATTTTTATACTTTTATGTGATAGAATTCTAATAAATTAATATAATATGTAAAACATTTATATGTATATATTATAAGAAACACATATAATACAGAAATAAAAGCTTATTCCTAGATTGTAAAATAAATCCTAAAATTGTAAGATTCAAACTATAATATTCGAAAATTATTGTTATTTAAATGTTATTCGATGTATGTAAATGGGTTATAACAAATGTTACGTATAATAAGTATAATATTATGTAAGACCTACTGAATGTTACATGGAATATTAGATTATATGTATAATGAATGTATACATCACAGAAAAATGTATAATATGACCGTTTCATAAAACGTGAACGAATACTCATTCCAATAAAGCGATTCAATCGTAAATGCTGTCTTTTAATTCATTGTGGTTTCGTGAAATTCTCAATTTGATTTTTAACTACAATGTGTCATAATATATAGCGTTGTAATAACTTTAAATCGCGATGAGTTTTGTAATTTAATAATAATTTGTAATCGTAATAATTTGTAATCGCATTAACAGACCTAAAATTTCATTCGGCTCCGTTAAAACTTTATCTCTTGTTATCAACAATAAAGTCTATTTTCTCCATCATTTTTTTAAAAGCAAAAAGATATTTAGTGAAAAAGACTGGAATGCAATTTAAGGAGTGTTGGTTTTTAACTGATGATGGAGTTCATAACAATAATGCATTTTTTGTGGATATTCTAGATATGGCTATACTGAAGAGTTCCGATGGAATGCTCATTGGTTTAATGATATTGGAACTTGTTTTGAAATAATAGCCATTTAATGTACAAATTTACATTCTAACTGCTAGCTGAAAGTGGCTCTTCACAAGTGAATGTGTCTGAATAATGTAATCCTTTGTGCATACTCGTAGACTGCGGAATCCATCGCTTTTCAATACTCGTATTGAATTTTTAAAAGCGAAGCATTCAAGTAACGTCTATCGTATACATTACCTGAATTTCTCGATTCCCAGTCTTCCGCCTCATGTCTTATACTTTACGTCTTCATACTTTAGTTATTAGATTGGTACTTATTACGGTATAAATGGCTCACCACAAAGAAATTTCCCTGAATAAAATATTCCTTTGAGCATAGCATCGGGCATGCTCGACTTAAATGAAATTTTAATACAAAAGCCCGTGCACAAGACACACGCTGTTTATAAAGACAAAAGACAGAGAAATTGAAATTTTATAACCCTTGTTCCTATTTTATTCTTAGCTCTAATGCGAAATTTCTATTTCAATTAATAATCACAAGCCAAAAATAGATTTGAAGAAAAATATAGCACAATTGTTATATAACATGAACGCACGGCCCTGAAATATAGATTAAATCCGATAAATTTAATATACATTGCGTTATTACAAGGACGAAAACGATGTTTGCACTGTAGTGATTCAGCAATGTATTGTATTTCTACATATTGCGTCGCAGTACCCTATTCACTCCACTTGACTTACTCCTTGTTCAAAAATTATTTGAATTTTAATATTTTGCTGTTCTACAGTAGTGATTAAAATGTTAAGTATTATTCGCTGTAATTATGGTGAATATTTTTAGAGAGATACCTATATATTAAAATTATATTGAAACAATATAAATTGAAAGGATCGATAAAAAACATATTACATGTGTAAATATATGTAATAGTATTTCAATTTACAAAAAAAAACATTTTCTCACGGATGGGATTTTCTCACCGATGAGGCAATGGACTGATTGACCATTTATTCCCATATCCGAATTTTATTACGTTGGAAATTTTCTGTCGTTCGGGAATTTCCGGCAACTGGCGACAAAAATAGCGAACATATCAAAATGAAGGATGAATTCAGGGGAAATATTCTCAAATGTAACAGCTCGTGTTAGGTTATATTTCAGCTGTATTGGTTGTATGCTTTAAAAAACGGATAAACGTTTTGTTCTATATTTGAAATTAAGCTAAAAATTCCTTAATTAGACGAGTATGTAAGATATCTTTAATGAATGTAGAGGGGACGAAATAAGTCCGCTAACACCGTACCAGGTGGTAATTCCTAATGTCTGCCTACCCCTATGGGATTTAGGCGTACACCTTATTTGTGTATTTTTTATTTATGCATGTTACTTAATTGTAATATTACTTTTTATAGTATATTTTTAGTTGTTGTATTACTCGTTATATAAATAGCTTGTGCGTCTGAAAGGCGATATTTTATCATCAATTTTTATATTGGTATCCAATTAATGACGGTATTAAAATTTCAACTAACCTTGTTCAAACATATATTGCATTCCGCTATAACAAAACGCGGAAAGAAATCAAAAGGAAAACAAATGTAACTGAAAGGCTTTTCGAAAGGGCCATGAACGCATGTTTTACATTATGCACACGTACCATTACATATTTCTTATTGATAAAATTTAGAATTGCAAATATTAGCTTATTAGCTTGTATGTGTCTCATTGTCTCTAACACTTTGACTGACGCTTAAAATTAAAAATACAAATGAAACAAAAACGAAATATCACATCTGCAATCCCCGCGTCGTACACATCCACGTGTCGCTTACGTCACACTGACGTTTACGTCACACAAATAAGGAGCCGGTGAGTGTGTGGCATATACCAGGTACAGATATATTGCAATCTAATACTAAAAAAATATTTCAACTTGAAAATATTTATGTAATGTTAGATTACCCGTGTCTGGTTATAACAAATGTAACTTTTGCACTTTCTTACTCATTTATGAGTAAGAAAATGTTAAATAGGAGTGTACTATAATCCTCTACCCACCTCTTTATGGATTACAGACTTGATGTTACATATTCTATAGAAATCTAATAACGAACACGTAACAAAACCAATTCACACGGTTCGCAATAACGAACATGAGCTTTAAAAGCTTTTCAGACATGGGCGTTTGTAAATGTGAAAAATTTTCTCCGCAATCGTAGTACAACTTACTTTGTCCCTCATAAATATTTGTGGCTTAAACAATATGTTACTGAAACGTGAGTGAACGTTCGTTTAAAGTAATAGTATTTAAAAAGGTAAACATTCAAAATTCAAGTTAACTCTTCCGATTTGTCTTTTAAACAGTGCCTACAAATAATGTTTATGTTATTTCTTCTTATATTATAAGAATTAACCTCTCGAATTCACAAGCATTTATTTCACGTGAGATTTGTCTGTAAGATTTTCTGTAAGAAATATAATTGTTTATATATTGCATACCATTTTTCTATTTAGACGGCGTTGAAATAGTTTTTATACATAACCAATAAAGTATTTTCTTACATTTTCTTATCTAATGGACACGATAATGGAAATTGACTTTGAGACTACAATACCCACAACGCTGTTATCCAGAGCACGTACTCTTACAATTAAAATTAAATAAGTATCCACTATCTATTTTAACACATCTCTGTGGCTGTAAACATACCTCATGTAAGATTCGCTCAACGAATTTCTCAAATTAATCGTACTTAAGTTACGTTTCAACGACGATAGATATTTGTAGATTCGCCGATACATCGCTGGATGTTTGCCAAGCGCAAATACGTGTACGTTTCCAATCAGAAACTCCGCAACGTTTATCGTAGGGAAATCGCAGGAAGACAGGGAGTGATCGCTTCAGTAATAGGTACTTTGGAAAGCGAGTGAGGTGCAGTAATGCATATAGATGTGTTTAGGAGGATTTATTTTTTAAACATGGCCATAAACGTAACGTCACGCCTGTAATCCCCGAAGAGGTAGGCAGAAGAATGCAGAACACTCCCTCGTTTCACCGGTTACGTTTACGTCCC
>DWEI01003084.1:0-13290 GCA_018245875.1 Mysoria ambigua | reverse complement strand
CATATTTTATGTACATACTAAATGTACGTACGGTATAGCACATACATAAATATACATACCTAGATAAACATACATACATAATTATATATACATAAATATACATACATAAATATACATACATAAGTATACATACATAAGTATACATACATAAGTATACATACATAAGTATACATACATAAGTATACATATATAAATAACCATTCATCGTATTTTCTTCTACTACTGGTCACGATTCCCTTAGAATAAGAACTCTGAATAAACGATGAAATCCATGACTAAGGGTACAATTGTAGCCTTAACAATAGATTTACTGAGCTAATTTGACAGATTTAAATACGTAACTTCACGCCTGTAATCCCCGAAGAGGTAGGCAGAAGAATAAAGAACACTCCCACGTTTCACCCGTTACGTTTACGTTTCTCTACGGAATAGGTGATAGCCTTTACAAAACATTTTCACATACATATAAACTCTGTTTTAGCTATACATTTTACGTAAAGAATTTTATTGCATTTAGCACAAAACAGTTTCATTTTAAATGAGTCTCATTGGTTCAGGCCATAAATGTAGTTAATTCTCACATATACCATGTATTGCGGTGCAATCAACTTTTTTAATCTTTAATATTTTCCCATAAGCTAGACAGAATGTTCCATCGTCCTAAATACAAGAAACTCGTATTCGATCGGACGCCAAGACTATTATTGTTCAATACTAAAATGGTTGCAATTTATTTTTAGTAGAAAATTTTGTTTCAGTGTAGTGAATTTATTTTTACAATCATGAATAACGATTTTGAATCACGGCGGTTTGCAACTAAAGACATATTTTTATTTTTGAATACAATAAAAAAATTAAACACCTTCTTTGTCGATTAAGCAGTTGCAAGCGTACGCTGGTAAAGGAATTCTGTGTTTCAATTAAGAGTCGGATCTATTAGATACTTGTAACTTAGATTTTGTAGTTCAAATTTCTAATGACACAGGTCGATTCATACCTGAAATTTGGCAATTAACTTACTCCTTATTCCATGCTTGGACCTAAGCACGACTGGTGAAACGTAGGAGCGTACTACAATATCCTATTTGGCTATTCGGGGATTACTATAAGGCTAACGATTACGGGTTTGATATAATGTAATATATGATTAAAAACGCATTTTTTCCATCAGAAACAATGTTTGTAACAAATATTACGCAAGGTGGCTGGCAACAGTAGAATGGGATTATTTTATTTTTATTATTATTTATGATAAGCCATTGTTTAGTCGCGAATCTGATTGACGGAACACGCAAAACGGTCCTAGGGTGGAGGACGAGATCTCAGTAAAAGCCTAATTGTCATCATTTATATGTGCCCGGAATCAATTTCAAATACTCAAGCATATATTATTAAGTGGATTAACGCAATGGATTAGCAGACGTAGCATCGATTTGTATACAATATATTCTTTCTCCTTTCTCCGAGTTCCTTTTGTCGTTACGAATAAAAACCCTGACGGACTGATCCCGGCCTAAGGATACAGTTAAAGCGATTTAAAGAAAACCAGACCAATTTATTACGTATCCGATTTACATTTAATGTGCTTGCAATACGCAGATCAATCACATTTTTCTATGAACTTGTCCTAATCGAATGTTATTAAAAATATGTAACAAATGCTTATACTTTACTATTTTATCGTTCCACTGTTGGTCACAGAGCTGCTCCAGGAAATTTAAAATTAGCAAGATTTAGGGAATATTATATAGGATTTTAAGGCGCGCAGGTTTCTTCGCTATGTTTTAATAAACATAACAATTGCCGATACGAAATGTTTTGGTTCCATGTTTCTTACTTGGACGGCCAACGATGGGAGCACCGTTTGGGATTATTTATTTTCAAACACCTACTACCCAGAACTCTTGAAAGCAAGAGTGAATAATCTTTTACAAGAAATGCGCGCTCTATCTCAGGATGCATAGCGCTCACCCTCATCAGGCAAGTTTCCCGAGTTTATTATATAAAACAAACGTAGTCATCGTGGGACGTAAACGTAACTGGTGAATCGTGGGAATGTTATTCATACCTCTGTCTATCCCTTCGGGGATTACAGGCGTGAAGTTATCGCAATTACCCTTGCAATTGGTCATCATTTAGGGCAACATAAATTATATTTAATTAACAAATATTATTGAGTCGTGTTACAAACTGCCGAATGCAATATTTAAATTAAGAAATAAATCTCAATGGATTCTCGCCGCGGTGTTCCCGTTAATACAGAGTTATTCGAACATGAACGTTCAAATGACTTCGCATTACGATCAATAAATAACTTGCTTAAATTTTAATTAGCGCTCCGTTGATATCATATTTATATTTTATTGATTTATGATATTTCGGTTGTTTACTGCCAGGTTACAACCATGGTATTGTACGATGTAAGATTTCACGGTTATGAAATTTAACTACTAAAAAGAAAACAATGCTTGTTTGTTCTATGTTAATATCAACATCAAAATACATAATTTTGAAAGAAAAAGGTATTTTATCACTAAGTTTAAATTCATAGAACACGAGAGCAAACAAAAATCGACAGGCAACGAAATACGTGAAATATTCCAAATTTCTCTCCATCACAACAATATAACTGTAATCACGCGACAATGAACTGTCTTATCGGGTATTTTTTAGATATTTGTGTTTCATATACAACATGAAATTATTATTTTGAGAAAACGTGTAGGGGCAGCAAAGTCGGAAACACAACTTGAACTTATTTTATAAATTTACGCACCGGTGTTAGTGTAAACAACGAGTACTTCAACAATTAAGTTTCAATTATTGAGGCCATTTAGTATGATAATTCTAATGAATTTAATAGATAAAATGAATGTCACTTCTCTTTACACGATTCGTGGCCAATGTCCAGCTGTGGACTGAGATAGGCTGACGATAATTATGGTTACAATATTTACGTTCTATTATGTTACAAATATCGAAATGCGTTCACTGATCCAAAAGTAACACAGTGTAAAAAATACGATGCATAAAATTTTCTTGATAATTTAAATATTTTGCTTGGGGAAAAAAATTACACCACGCATGTATTCTCACGTACTTCTCTACCTACCTTTTCGGGTGTTACACGTTTGATTTTAGGTAATAATCTTGTTCAAGGCACACTAATAAGCACTTAAAACCCTGTACCTATGTTGATTACTCTAATATTCCACAATAACGAAAACCTCACTTATTAGGCATCTGTGAAAACATTTCTTAATGCTCACAATGAACAACACGAATAACATAACGCAATATAAAATGTGTAACTTTTAATGAACTCCGACAAACGGATTTGGTTGAAAAAGCCACGAGTACATTGTGGGCGTGCTTAAGCAGCCATTAAACAGTATGTAATAAATCATCCCTATCACCCTAATCTACAAGGTCGAATTTTGACAGTTGAATAATTTCTATTTCATTTAAGACTAGCCGTCGGTATGCGACTTGGCTTCCTTAATAGCGCGGAAATAAATTGCCTTTTGTCAGTTGAAGGTAACAGCTCACTGTGAATATTTAAATTATTTATTATTAGCTCCTAAAGAGCCTCGTTTACATGATCAATATCGCGTTCCGTTTGATTGAGAGCCACAATACTCCGTAGAATAACGAAAAATGTATTATTAATTAACAAGTGCTGATTAGTGCCTTGACGAAGAGAACCAATAATTTATAGAATAATGACACACCTCTGGACTGAAATTACTGAGCATCATGCTAAGAAATACCTTATAATTCGCAGAATTTTTGGAAAAACGACACCGATGTCTTACAAACATTAATATTTAGATGAATGTCAAAGATTCTTCGAAACATCAAATGTAGGTAACATCATGTTGTCGCTTACTATGTAATAATTTTGCGTCAAACTTCCATATATCAAAGCTCTTATTATATCACGAAATTTTATTCTAGATTATTTGTCGTATTCGTATTTTTTTGTATTCGTCAGCTTTTTCTATATCATGTAATTTTTGCATCAAATGTCGTAACTTTTTAAAAATTCGCATGTACAAACACACTTTCGTGAGTGTTTCAAAATATTTTAGATCTCTAATCACGGCGCGGTGCGACTCGGTTTACTAATAGTGCCTTTGCGTGATTATAATTTTATAATTTAATTTATGATCCAAAATAATGTCGCGTTATAAAATTTAATTTAATACATTAACTCACAATTCACATAACTACGATTCCGCATTCTTAAATTATTATTTTTGACATGTACTTACAGTACTTAAGTAGTGATTAATAGATAAAGAAGGAGTAGTAGGTACATATAGTGAAAACAAATGTAATGTTTTTTAACGGCCAACGCATTACAAATTTGAGTTACGACTCAATACACATATCTCCGGCCACATGTGGAGTTCATTATAATTACTATTCTGAATTCGGCTTGTTGAGCAGTGAATCGCAACGCTGATTTTGTCTTTTTTGGATGTAAAAACTATATTTAGCAATGAAAAAAATGCAAACTCATTGTAATGCCATCTGTGTGGTTTCACAAATATTATTCCATTTGTAGCGCGAATCATTTTGCGTACTCTGCCTTTTGACTCTCAATTAATGTAATTAAGGAGTAAGTCGGCCGGCCGCCTCTAGCAGGGCTTAATATCAAATTCTCTTTATTGACGGAAACCTTAGCAAAGACATCTTCAACTAAAAGACCATTCGTTCAATTAGTACAAAATTGAGGTTTTCTGTCTGAAGTTCTCAACTAGTCAAATTCTGTTACGGTTTTGATTAACTTTCAATATAACATCAAATTATAGAAGAGATACAATTCAGAGTTCCATTTTCCACTGGAATTATAAAGTATCAAGTAACTTTCTAAAGGACGTTTTTAATATTAAACCTGGCACGTTTTTAATATGAATATCGCGACTAGGTGGTTTACTCGTACAAACTACACTGAATTTGTTTCTTATTAAATTTTCTAAGGTGCATGATATCTAACAAACGAATGTTGACCAACGTAATAGTTTTAAAAATTCTTATTATAAAATTTATTATAGCCAACAGTGCCCAAAAATATTTTTAGTGTTCATAGTCATCATGACTATTAACGTATCGTAGTCCACTGTCAAAGAACTCCCATGAAAAGATATGCTCATAATCCCCACGCTGGGCTTACGTGTCGGACAAGAACACAGCTTCGTTGCTAAGATTCAGTTTCATCAAAACCACCAGGGACCCATGAACATCGACTACTGAACGCATACGCCTCTCCAACACCACAACAACACCGCTGAGCTCAATATCCAGCTGCTGTCCAAATACTACATCAGCTTGCTTTTGTCGCCAGCAACTTGCTTGGATATGTCGTCATTCCATAAAAGCCATAAAACGTCCTTTGTTACGTTTGACGAGACTCGGCCACTGTTGCGAAATATGTACTTACACAGTTGCAAATGCACTACAACAACAGACGCAAGATACACTAAGCTCAGATAATTTCGTATATGTCAAAATTTAATGTTCATGTTGACGATCAGAGATCTTCTCAATATATAATCAACACAACAAAATGATCGTTATAAGATATTACAAGAACAGTTTAGACATAAAAGTATTGTTTAATGTCTTATCCGACTACGGGTAGCAGTGTAGATGGCGCGACCAGCATGCTCACCGAGGAGATTATGGGCATAACCGTTCAGGGGAGGTCTATGTCCAACAGGACAGAAATAGGTTGAGAAATAGGTAGGATTGATTTTAAGACTTTGAAGTATTACTACATACATTGTGCTTTACGAATTCAATATTATTAAGGATTTAGTTCCACTAACATATTTTAGTAATACATATAAACTATGGAGAACACGAAGGCTCCGCATAGTTTATATGTACCAGTAAACGGCGACACTCTCTGAGAGCAGCTTAAGTACCCCTGTACTTACACAGCAGTCTCTTGCAGAGGCAGTATCTTTTTACAAGGATATAAATATTCCATGATATAGCGTAGGATTCTTACGGGATACGTAGGATTCTTATTGCATTTTGTATTACGTTTTGATCGTTCATTATTCTTATTATTCTTATTCTCTCAACAGGACCAATGGAAAATATCAGTTCTGTTAGTGGTCAGTTAAAGGTTTCGTGGGCAGTAGTGGCTACTTGAGATTACGATGCAGTCTTAACTTTAAAAATAACCGTATATCTAAAAACAAAATGTACTGAAAATATTAACTCACTCGAATACGCTCAAGGAGAAAAGTCAATATTTCAAGGAAATAAACCGGTCAAGTCACATAAAATACAGCGAAATACCTTTCGGCTTGCTTATCGCGTTATTTATGGTCCGCATTTCAAACAAATGCAATATCAAAGTTACCTATAAATTATTATAGCTCTGCCCGCTAATGCAACTGTCATCGATTGTTAGGGAGAGAGCTCACTACATTTTCATACTTCAGGCTGTAGCCGATCAAGTAACAAGCGACAGGAAAGACAAATTGAATAATCCATGGAGTTAAACTTCAGACAGTCTTCAATATTGGATCTAATGGATATTGTAACGACGCAAACGATATTAGAATACCAAAGACCACTGGACTGTTTTTGTATTCCAAATGAAAGAGAATGTTGTAATATTGATATCGGATCGGAGAAAAGTAAATTTTTTTTACAGTAATTAATTTCTCATAACTGATTAAAAAGTAAAACATATTTAGAATTCTAAAAACACACCTGCATACCGCGTGATTATTAGATGCGCTGCGATCCGGTGCGTATCTCATGCGACTATAACAATTGTTATAGTCGCATGGGATAAGGGATTCTGGGATTCATGGGATTCTAAGGAAAATGTAGACGAGGCACGCCACGCGCATACGAATAGAGTATTTGGCACTAAATGTTCTCTCTTTACGATACTTTTCCGGATGACAACACAATAATAATGTTTAAGAAAATAGTGGCACCTTCAAGCTTATTATTCAAATGTTTCTCACTGCCTCTGAACCTACAGTATTCACCAAATCCTATAAGTTATTTACCCTTTAACGGATCACATGACGTCATGCGCGCCGTTTAAATCACATTTATAGGTCAAGCGTTACTCTCATCACTTACGCCAGCTTAGCTGTTCGAGCGAATACCTTCCTTAAAGCTTCTGTAATTGGAAAGCATTTTGATTACATGTCACATTATAATGAGCACCTGAGGTGTGTCCATAGGGATCATTACAAATTATATGAGTACACCAAATTAAAGTTGACTGACGATTATATAAACTTCACAACAAATTCAAAAATAATTTTCACATAAAACTTCATACGTTATGTAACTAATACATATTTCTAGATTCACAAAATATATTTCATTATAAATATCAGTTTATGACTGACTTAGACCTGTCACAATGAGTGTCGTTGTGTTCTGTCCCGCACTAGCTCCTTACTTCTTATCTGCTAGAAAAGCTGTTTCCAGATCGCCTTCCCACCTACGCAAAAGGATTTCTACATAACACAACTCCTGCTAATTCATCCGTAATTCTACATGCTTTACGCAGGTACATAATACAGTACAGTACATATAATTGAAAGTTCCTTAACGACTTCAGCGTTTCTCTCCCTACTTACAGCGTGTTCGGTGCCCGTTCGATGTCTGCTCCTTAAACATTCTATAATTGGGGAGAATTCTGATCACGTATCCGAAGCTGTGTCGCGAACAGCGACAGTCCGATAAACGTATTTCGTGACATGATTAATTTTCTTGAAGAAATTATTCCTTCTAAATAAAAACAGACGACTAAGTCGATTGCGAGTTAAGTAAATTTGAATATAGGCCCAAAACAAAATGAAGAAATAAGTAAAAATAAAATCCTATTTTATCCGTCTTCCAGTCTTGTAAAAAGTAAGTTATTAAACGAGAATTTAAATTACACTTTTCTTACCCCCAAAAACTTATTTAACGCGAAAAAGTCCGAGTCTCCACCGCGGCCTCGCTGTAATCGGCGGAAATTCATGAAGAAGAACCTTGTATAGGTACCAATCGCGACATCCCGGAAAAAAACAGTCAGTCGAACCAGGTTCATTCCCAGTCAAAAAACTGAGTCTGACGTTTTTAATGCTATCTTTATATATACACACATTATAATATTCAGAAAATACATTATAATATTTAGAAAACGTTTCTATGTTTTTTAATTCAAGAAATAAGATATTTTAAATGTGTAATATTAGACCTATAATCCCTAAAAGATAGACAGTGAAGTGGGAATTTATAATATGTCTAAGAGAACTTATAAGAATAAGAAAGAAAATTTATAATATGTATAAGAACTATTTTCAATGGTTACTACGTTTAGTACGGTTATGAAAAGATGTTTCACTGTTTTGGAGTAGAGATTAGTGTGTATTTTTATAGGTCTTTATATATGTACTAGATATTTTAATGACTGTCTAGTTAGTCGTGTTGATTGCAAGCACGACTGCCGATCTATAGGTCCTGGGTTCAAAGCCCGGGACGCACTATTAGATTTTTCTAATGTAGACTTTCTTACAGTGGCTTGAAGTATAGAATATTCTATAATGGGACGTAAACGTAACTGGGATACTTCACTCCTCTGCCTACCATTTCGGAGATTACAGGCGTGATGTCAAGTTCAAAAAAATCAAGTCAAAATGTTACGTAGCATGTTCAGGTAGATAACATTTTATTAAGGCAGTTCGGTTTGCTAGCCACACAAATGAGATGAAAAATCTAGGTTACACGTGCTGCCCAGACTCAGATGTATATCAAGACGTACGCTACAGCAATACAACGTGAATCTGTTACGTCATTTTATCTACCTACCCACTTTTATAGAATCTTAAAACCCAAATGGTCGTACCAATTGAATAAATATTCTTTGAGCACTCTTAACATCACGCCTGGATATCCGCGAACGAGGCGCAGTGCTCCCACGTTTTACCCGTACAATGGGCAGAAAGTTAACCAAGGACACCTAATAATATCTTAAATATGTACGTCTCAGATACTAGCTGATGGGGGCATTGGAAGACTCTAAAACCAGCTTCTGTGTATAAAAAGGGTGATAGAGTTAGAAGACTCTACATAAGTCTGTGAGAATAGAGATATTTAGCACTCGACACTTCCTAAGTGCGCCGATTTCACGTTATAATAATAATAAAAATAGTTATTGGAAGCAGTTGCTGAGTGACGCCAAGACACTTATCTTGACCAAATAGGCCAGGTATTTGTTGATCTGGGAGTCAGAACTCTCCGACAAAGGCGAGCATATATGAGGAAGGTGATAAACGTGGTGCTCTCTGCCTATCCCGTGAGGGACCATAGATAGAGTCCATTATCGCGGATGAAAAAGTTATCAGATTTATAATTAGAAAGACCGCGATCAGTGAAACGTCATAGATAAGACTAGGATAAGCGAATCAATACGACAATAAGTGAAACGCATATGTCTCCCGGAATGAGCGCGGCGGGTGGCCGGCGACCCTGTTCAATCATTTCTTGTGGATGGATTTTATTTGTACTTTGCCACTCTGAATTTCTTATTTGAAATGTTTGGACATTTCCGTTAATGTTTGTTGTAAAACTATTTTACTAGTTACAAATTGTCTTAAGGATAAATAAAAAGGTAAAAGGCAATCGGTGTTTTCTGTTTACACCGTTAAGGACCTGGCGTGATGATAGATATTAAAAATAAACTGTTATTTGCACCATAACATTTGGTCTGTGGTCGAATTCGACATTTGTCAATAAACATTTTCATCTAGTAGCCTTTCCGGGCAGTACTTATAATTGGGTGTATCAGAAATACTTTCTCTTTGACATACCTTCGTGGAATTGAAACCCTAAATTATTAAGTAGCTTTGTCAATTTATGTTAGAATTAAAAGTATTTTATTATTCAAAGAAAATAGAGGGTTTTCGAATATCATCATCATCAGTCTATTACAGGCTACTCCTGGAGACAGGCCTCTCCTGGGGGATTATTACCCCCGCGGTTACGCAATTACCTATACGTTCCGCCATGGAACAGATAATTTGCTTCTTTTTCCATATCTACACAAATCATAAATACAGGCTCTGAGTTATTATTGGGAATTTCAAGTTTCGAGAAAAAACACCAATACTTTGTGCCACAGAACGAGGCTAGCTTCTGATCGGCAGTAGCGATTGCGATCACTAGATTCACGAAGCAATTGATGCACTTTTGAGACATTCAAGTTTTGATTGAGTGTAAAATTACAAACACCTATCCTAAAAAAACTAATTAAGGATATATTGATAGACATCTTAACCGATGATTGAGTTATATCCTTCTTTATTACAGCAAATGTAATTTTGTGACAGAATAATATATTTGCAATACGAACATGAATTAATAGGGGCCAGCCAGAGCAACCTTTCGTCGGCTGATATGATACATTCAATATGTTGCGAGACATGAACGCCGGCTTGATGTCATTATTAATTAATGGGGGAGAAATTATTTCGGGCTGAAATAGACGGTCCACCAATCCAATAGCATTACCCAATGTTATTCATATAAACGACATGAACGGAAAAGCGAAAAAGAAATAAGAGTTATACATATAATTGACGTAAGTAAAACTGAATGAAGATTATGATATTATTATGTCACTGGCTGTTGTGAGGGTTGGTGCAGAGGTTAGTGAATCTGACCGTTGGGCCGGAGGTCGTGGGTTCGATTCCTACCCAGATTAAATATTTATGTGACGAGCACAAGTATTTGTTCTGTGTCTGGAAGTGAAAAATATCTATTTTAGTATATATTTATGTGTATTATATATGTTTATCTGCCGTCTGGTTACCATACCACAAGCTCTCTTGACGCTTACTTTGTGATCAGGTGGCCGTGTGTGGCGATGTCCCAAGATATTATATTATTATTATTATGTTAATGACAGATGTCACAGAGTTTCAAACGTCGATCCTTCGAAACATGTCACGTCGTTTACATACGTCACCTCATACACGCGCACGGGCCCCGTACAGTTTTAACACCCCCATTAGGCAGTATCACAAGAGACTTGGTATCCTTCGACATCTGAATCCACCATTATTTGCATTGTGATTTTTATGGGATAAAAAATGACTCAAATAAGTTGTATCAAGTATTAAATATCATTAAGTTTGGAACTGTTTCAAGTGACAAGATTTATGTGAAATGAGTTACATTCCCTCAGAGGACAACATATACATCTTGTATTTTTGTATATGCCACTGGTAATCTAATCAAGCTAAACTCACCCTTGACTTTTATCAGTAAATATTCTTCATTACATTATTGATACAGTTAAAAAATTAAGAGACTTTATTATTATTAAAGTCTCCTCGCCAATGGAATAAAGCTTTCGCTGTTTTCAACGAGATCTTATAAAGAAGGACGTTGGACAAATCCGTAATTAATCGCGGTAAGCCGTTACATAATAAAATCACATTTTTAAATGCTGTTAGTGTAAGGGGATTTGGTTGGTCATTTTGATTGCAACTGTAACTGCCTATCAGGAGATCATGGGTTCGATTTCCGGGTCGAACACTACAAAATTTTCCAATTTAGATTTCCTAGCAGTGGTACGGAGTCGACAATGTGCCTGATGCATGGCAACAGGTTCACCACCTATTCCGTAGTGAGACGTAAACTTAACTAACCGCTTCTACCCATAGACAACCCGAACAACCCCGAAACAGGTCTCTACGAATAGAATTACTTATGTGCATTACTAAAAACGACTACTGTTACTGCAATACAGTAAGCAGTATTTGTTAATAAGACGATTAATAATCCTATAGGACAGTAGGTACACGTCTGTTTACATATATAACTTGGCATATGTTTAATCATCGCTGAACAGCTGTCGGGTACCAGGCTTGAGCTTCCGTGATTGGATCACGACTTGGCGCTGATCCTGCAATCAACACATAATTGTCGCAACCAATATTGGAACGGACACTGTAATCAAACCGGCTGGCACATGTATTTACCAGAACTATACAAGAGTTATCACCTAGCACCGCGTTACTGTATATTAAAATGGACGAGCCAGTTTATCAGTTCTATGCAGATTTGGATACTGTGAATAGCGGCGATGCCGTTCAGTAGTCGGTCCGTTATTAGTCGATATGCTGGCATATTATGACTATATATTATGATGAGTCATCTGGCGCAATATGCCGTTCTACTTTCCCGATGCAACCCTGTCGAGTTGTTATTTGATTAATTCAGCTGTCCGTTCTAGACGTGGATGTGTCTCAGTGGCCTTTGTGAATCTGTGTACGACTCGTAAATGCGACATTGCTATTGTGTTCACTACGAATGAACACTTTTACAACGTTTTCGAACAGTTCAAAGTTTTACCGAAATGCGTAGCTTCACCTATAAATATTATTGGCAAAGCAAGAGTCAAAACATGGGTACTTAATTAAAAGTATTTATCATTATTAAACTTTGACTTATTTGACTGCCTCTTGTCGTGTAGGTTACAAGCGCTACTGCCGATCAGGAAATTCTGGATTCAAATCCCGGGTGAGACACTACTGGATTTCTCAAATTAAGGTTTTCTAGTTGCAGTTCGTACACCGTACCAATAATCGGTAAGATATGAGAGTATGCTAAACGGCTCTGCCTATCTCTTCGGGAATCACAGAGGTGATGTTACGTATTTATTATTACTATTTAATTTTGTTTAACAACAGATTGATAGATTTGGCTTCATAAATACAGCACAGCTAGGCTTAAAAGTAAATGTTAATGCTGGATTAATGAATCATAGCATTACGTATATTAACAATACTAAATTCTTTTATTCAGTAGCATTATATGCATATACGAGTTCTCTCGATAATTTTTAAAAAATAATGCTTTTAATGTTTTAAATCATGAGAATCACGTACAAATATCAACTTGAAAAAAAAAACAACCAGTACAAATAATGTCAACAAAAAACTTGCATGCAGAAGTTCGATTCGCGAGGAAGTCCTAATAAATGAATGAATGTGAATATTTCTCGGAGCTTCGTCATTGTGTGCGTTGAGTGCCGAAAAAGGGAACTATAAGATGTTTGCAAGTAGAAAACTTTACGCGTATAACGATGTTTTATTCATCAAGGTAACACCTTAATTATAAAAACTTTCATTTGTTATTACTTTCCCACGCCCGTTCCAAGGCTCCCGTTTGCCCGTTGCTTGACAGCAACGGCAAACGATGCTTTAATGCAGTGGACCGAGCGGAGCTTCTTGCGGAGCACATGGCAGA
>DWEI01003083.1:0-13294 GCA_018245875.1 Mysoria ambigua | reverse complement strand
TTCTGTTACTAGCCACTATGTTCCTCCGAATCCATGAAAATCATATAAAAGATCAGAAAACTTCAATTTCCAAACAGTATAAGGAAAAGATATATTATACTAATTTAATTACAAACAGTTATTTATCATTGTATTTATGATTATAACATTTTTATTTTCTTTTAGTGTCTTTATTAAACAGAGATGTCGAATTCAATACTTTATATTGTATTAATGACGTTTCTCTTTCAACCAAAAAGATGGTTTCGTTAGACAAAAATAATTTGGAATATTCCAATATCTTCAGATTCGAAACCTAAAACGGCTTTGTCAAATAAGATCGAATATTTTATTTCTGAATTAAACGCATTAATATCAAATACGAGTAAAAGACAATGTTAAAATCGTGTTACAAGCAATTAATATCTTATTAGGTTTCATAATTATTGAAATTGCTGATAAATACTAGAGGTCCAGCCGGTGGTCTCAAGCAGGAAGTGCAGTTATAAAACAAAGGAACATGTTATATCAGCTCTGGTGAGATAAATATGAATTTGGGGATAAATATTACTCAGTTAACAAATGTAAATGTAAATATTATATATTTTATAAATTCGGTCTGTAAATAAATTTATACATAAAAGTTGATATTTTCAATTTTGATAGTGTTTTTAAAAAGGATTGATAACATTATAAGCTCTATGTGCTCCTCAAATGTCCTCAGATGTGCTTAGATTTATACCAGTTATTACCGTTTTAAAAATAGAAATTATCAAAAGAAATTGTCAATACATATAAACATGTACATGCGTGATATGAAAATGTGTATATATGTATTCAATTACCAATATGTAGGTCTATCCTACCACAAGTTGTCTCCATCATCCTGGGCGAACTGGCAGACAGACAAGTATTATATACGTCCAACATGTATTAATACTTCCCTTCCCATGCACATAATAGTTTAAATTGTTATACAAAAATAAATTAATAGATATTACTGTCAAAAAAACGGTGTACAAAAATGGTATAACTTTTAGCCTATACACCGATCAAGTCGCTCCAGCAAATTGATGACACATTATTTAACCGACCGCTCGGTCGAGAAGTGGAACGTACTTACGCAATCTGTGGCCCGATACTTACAGTACTGCAATGTTCTGGAGTAGATACACATACAGCGCGCAGCGCGATCGAGACTTACGGTTGCAGAGTTAGAAATGGGTTAGACACGTCCGGGTTTTTTGTTTTTATTTTATATTGAAATATAAGAGTGAGCTAAACTCATCTGTCTACCCCTTTATGGAGATGCCGGCGTGATACGTTTTTGTTTTAAAATATTCTTTCTCTTTGCCTTTCGAGGTGTGTTGCCAGTAGTTTGTTATTGCATTTCGCAATTATATAAGACTTGTTACGCAATAACGGAAAATAATTTGTTTAGAACATGTTGTTATATGACTTGTGTAGAATATTCTGTAAACAGTCTTCAGTTAATGCGATATAATATATAATTAAATAAGCCTCAAAACGAAATATATTTCGTTCATATAAATCGAAATATATGCTGTTTAAATGTTTTCCTATGTAATTTTTACTAGCACCATACTTTACGAAACCCATATGTATACCGATGTGTTTGTTCCAGGCGAGCGCCCCTACAAATGCCATCTGCCGGACTGTGGCCGCGCGTTCATCCAGCTCTCCAACCTCCAGCAACACCTCAGAAACCACGATGCCCAGGTAGAGCGCGCCAAGAACCGACCATTCCACTGTAACATATGTGGCAAAGGCTTTGCCACTGAGAGCAGCTTGAGAACCCACACAGCGAAGGTCAGTATCTAATGAAAATACTGAATCCTTTAAATGTCCTTTTCCTTAACGCTCAACTAAAATTTGTAAACAAGAAATATATTATTTCTTGCATAAACTAAACCTCAAGCTTGAAAACTAGTTGCAATTATATTCTTCCAAATAATTAATGTGATAATCATATTATATTAAACTAAGGTTATCCATAATTTTATAACAAGTAGCCAAAAAGTATAATTTCTGACAAAAAAAATGTATTTATTGATAGAAAATATTCTCATTATATGTATGTTTGGCAAAAAATAATGTGGATATTTGTATTATTAAAAAATTTTGGTTGCTTTATCACCAGTATGAAATAAATTTAGTAAAAAAATGACTGTAGCGATGTACGAAATTATTGATAAAACTTCATAATTATTAATAGTTTAGCTTAATATCACCTTATATGTATTATTTTAATGCCAACTTGAGTAGTTTGTTTCAAGTTTCTTTGATATACAGCTAATTAAGATACTATGGATTTCTTTCGATCATTACTAGTAATAGTAGAATTGTTCTCAAGTTTTAAGTTGAGACTTTAAAAATATATTTATTGTGTGTTAATTACTTGCTCTATGAAAATTTCTTGTTTTTACTACAAAAGTAATATAGCAAAAATTACATCTTAAAACATTTAATAACACCGTTTCAACATTTTGGCTGAGATTGAAACGATTTGCTTTTTTTTTTAATATTCAACATTGGCTAATTATAATTTTGTATGTTTTTCGAAATTCCATTAAACTAAATTCCCTTTGGCGTGTTATTTATGATTTTGGTGTATTTTTTTTATATTTTTCAAAATTCCCTTTGAACGTTATGTATTGTGTTTTTGTATGACGATGCTAATATATGCACTGCTATGCCCCCAACGCCGGCCCGGTGGAGTAGGAGCTTCAGCTGCACCTTGGTGTTTTGCAGCAACACGCAGCTCTCATGATCGGCGGGGCAACCGCCACGCCTTGTCCCATTTGCCACAAGGTCGTTTTTGGTGGCGAAGCTTTAGTCGAACACATGAAGAACACGCACAAGGACCCGAACGCGTCCGGCGTTGCCAGTAAGTTTCCGGGCGGGCCGTCCGGTTTTCTCGGTGCGAAAGGACCGGTATCTATTGCCATAGATACCGTTTCTTTGTTTTCTAGGAGGTAATTAGTTAAGGTTAGATTAAGCCGTCTCCCCTGTTATGAGTGTTGACGAAATTTTTGACAACGGCGAATCGTCGCGCCCGAGGTGGAACAATCTATTTGGCCAGTTCTCGAAACACTTTTACAGCTGAGACTGTAGTTTTAAGTTCAGTCACTGGAAGTCTCGTAAATGTCAATTTCGTTAGTCACCAAACGCCCAGAACGAGCGCTACAATTCAATAAGAGTACATTCAACTGCTTGCCAGGTTGTAGAGCTTCCAGCTGACACAAAGCCGCAAGGGGTGTTGGTTTCAATAAATCGACCAAACAAAAAGTATCGTTTCCACAAATCTTAGTTAGCTAGATAAGTAAGAGAGCCATCGGAGGGATCGCTTGTTATTGTTACAGCATTATTGGAAGGGTAGATTGTTTTGCAAACATTCCATGTTCCCAACGACCGATTCCTCGGATGGCTTGCCAACTCTATTATCATAACATGTTTTGTTTATACATCTCATAGTTGCGTTTTCCATATTTTCAACGGCGTCGTCATCGCTGGCGTTAATTGATTTTTGTTTTGGTTTTTGTTCACAAGTTCTATTTATTTGATTTTCACTAGATAATAATGTTAAAGGACGAGGTTTCGTTAAATGTTTCTCCGACTCGCCCTTATTATGGACTCTATTGACGGCAAAGTCAACAATCGCACCCCAAAAGGTTATTTCCACAGAATGCGATCCATTGTCGAAGTGTTTAACGAAAACTCGCTCTCCTGCAGTCTACACTAACAACGGAACTAACCGGTTTGTTTTTTTTTTCTCCCACCTCTAACCCACTAACCCGCCAATCCTTATCCTGGTGATGCTGGTGAAGGCCCGCCCGCCACATCACCGTACCCGGCGCAAGCTAAACCAACTGATCCTTATGTAGCGAAGCGGAGGACCGCCAACCACCCGTGCCCTGTCTGTGGGAAACACTATGTGAACGAGGGCTCCCTGAGGAAGCACCTCGCCTGCCATCCGGAGACTCAGTTGACCAGCAGCCTTCGAATGTGGCCCTGTTCTGTATGCCAAGCGGTGTTCACACACGAAAGCGGTAAGATTACATTTTGTTCATATTCTTTAGCCTTTGTCTCTGGTTCAATCGCTCGGTCCCCTATGGGATGTACAAAGCCGAGAACAGCAATAATTTGTATCAATACGCTTTGGACATTCATTAAAATTATGAATATGACTATCGGTAATATATGGATATTAAAGTTGTTCGTATTCGATTTAAAGAAGTCCACTGAGTGGAAGTACAAAAAACCAGTCAACGACATAACATATTGTTTAGTTTGTATTAAGTGCTGTTCAATGGGTAATAATTACAATGACAACATTTCCAGGACTTCTCTCCCACATGGAGCATATGAGAATGGAGCCTAAGCATCAGTTCGCCGCACAATACGTGCTGTCGCGCGCGGCCGCCGAGCGGCGCGAGCGCGACATCCTCGCCGCCGTGTCGGCCTCCGCGGGGGGATCGGGGCTGCTCAACCTGGCGCCGCCCTCCCCGGCGCATTCCGACTCCTCGTCCAACGGCCGCCTGTCCTCGTCGGCGGGCTCCGAGGCCGGCGCCGCCGTCAACAAGCTGACCGACCTGCTGCGCTCCGCCAACAACGGCCACCAGGCGTACGGGGACGAGCGGGTCGCGGCCATCGCCGCCGCCGCCGCCAACATGATGGCGCAGCCCGGCGACGGCTCCAACGCGGTGCAAGTCGCCGCCGCCAACCTGGTGTCGGCGATGCGCCAGCAGCTGGCCAGGGAGCCGCCGGCGCAGCCGCCGCCGGACACCCCTCCGGCGCCCACGGAGGCGGCGCTGAGGATTCAACAGGCCGAAGCGTTGCTCCGAAGTCAAGCGGAAGCTTTGCGATTAGCCGTATCGCAAGCCGCAGCGGCTCAAGCCCAAGCTCAGGCGCAAGCGCAGGCTCAGGCTCAAGCGCAAGCGCAAGCCCAAGTCCACAACCCCGAGGCGGTGAGCCCGCTGCGGCACAACGGCGTGTTCCCACCGCAGGCGTCGGACCCCAGCGGACAGCTGTCGCCCGAACTGGTGGAGGCCTTCAGAATCGCTCAGGAGCAACGGTTGGAGCAGGCGCTGCGGCTGCACGACCCGAGGATGCTCGGTTTCAATTTGTCCCCGGCGCAGCAGGCGGCGCAGGCGCAGGCCGCGCAGGTGGCGCAGGCCGCGCAAGCCGCGCAGCAGGCGGTGCAGCAGCAGCACATGCAGGCCGCGCAGGCTGCACAGGCCGCACAGGCCGCGCAAGCCGCGCAGCACGCCGCGCAGCAAGCCGCGCAACAAGCTGTCCACCTCCAGCAGAATCCGCAGCCATGAAAATTCAGCTATTACTAATCCGATGCGATTTCATGACGATATCTATGTATATACATTTACACGTATGTACATACATATCGGAAAAAAAAATGTTTTCGTATGCAAAATTAAAATTAATAAATAACGATTATGATCAATTTCGGTATAAAATTCACGTTGTGCTCGCGCCGAGCGCGATTCGAAATCGTCTTTGATTAGTGATTGCGTCATCCTGAGCGTGACGGCTGAGAGTATAACGGCACGACACCAGCGTGTGCGACGTAGGCGAGTATATTATACGTACATATTATACGGAACGGTAACAATACTTAGATAGACGTTTATGTTGTAAATAGGGAACGTTTAGTGACAAATTATACATACATATATATATTTAAAAAAAAAAACCTTTCTGTATATATATATAAAATTGAGAATTACTGCAAAAAATAATAATAACAATAATTCGTACGAACAAAATGGAACAAGAACTCGCCCGATGTGTACATACTTAGACACTAACTTTTCTGTGCAATCTTCGTATACGTTTCGTTGGAGACGTTTTGTTTTTTTTTTATTTATTTATTTATACAACTATATACGTATATATTTGTATTTATTGTTCATTAGCTTTAACACGGAGCGGTGTATTTGTTAGCGTAGTATAAATCGTTCGATGTGCCAAACTGTTCTGCACGCCGTGTCGCGTTCAGCGAGACGGCGATTGTTCGTCGCGTTACAAGTTTCCATGGGATGTCCTTTATTAAGATATAGATAATAATAGATTTATCATTTTTTTTTATTATTAATATGAACATATCTTTTATCTTTTTCCACGCAATAACACGTCTTATGCTAGTCACGTTTTTGAACGCACAAATATATCTACTATTTAAACGTACAGAGGACGAACGGGGAAGGGGAGGGGGAGGTGATCGAAATTTATATTTTATTTTACTCGTTCTCCGTGAATTATTATTATTTTCACGCTCGGCTTATTAATATTATTATTTCGAATGCCATACTAGTGTAAGTGATTGTAAATTGTTAGGGCGCGTTATAACATGTTGAAGCTTGTTTGTTTTAAATGCTGAAACGATATTTTTTTTGTATTTTCACGAGGTTATTTTCGAGGATAAAAATATTATTATCATTGATTATTTACAAAATTATTTTGTATAGAGTTGTATATCTATATGTGTAATGTTTGAGAATATTATGTTTTTACAGAAGACTGCCGTTACATAATGTTTTTCTTTTTTTTTTGTATATAATATTCAATTATTGACGTGGATAGGTAAGAGTTAAGAATAGCGATTTCTCACTGAATCGATAAAAAACATACAAGGATATATACAACAAATACACACAATAATTCGGACGCCAGTCGAAGGGTCGCTGCATAAAAGCGAAACTGTAATAAGCGTTCCCGCCCCACTTCGACACAATACAAAAACACGAATGGACATAGAACACACGAGACATTCTTTCATTCTTTGTAAAAAAAACACACACACACACACGGATACAGACACAATAATAGCCCAAATATTTATATTTATTTTTCATTTCCAATACATAAATAAATAAATAAACCAGCAAAGCCGAACAAAATAGATCACAATAGCCCAATATATTACACGCGAAGTGACTACGCATTTCGCCACTCACACACACCCAGCGCGCCGCGGCGCCGCGCGCGGGTGCTCAGTTGCCGCTGCGATAGCTCCGCGGCTCCGACAGCCGCCACACGGCCGGTGTTGCCAGGTGTCGCGGTGGGAATGTCAAGTGTTGCCGAATATTAAAACTATTTAATATTATCATCATGTATTTATAAATATAAGTGACGTCGTTTTTTACGTAAAACACCGCGAGCCGGACGCACGTGCGGACGGACGGTCTTGTACGTACAGATCGATTAATTCTTATAATCGTAAAAATATAGGTAAGGTAATAAATAGTAAGCTGATTTAACGTACGTAATTATTTCATTCTTGTATTAATATTGGTGTTGCCCGCGCGGCGGGTGTGACGTCACAGGTAACGACGCGACGCTGTCGGGGCGCGCCAATGTACATAGATAAAAATCACAATGCAATAGCCCAAAAGATCGTTTATCATTTACGTGCATTTTGGTTATGGAAGATGATTTTGGTTGGATTTTTTTTTCTCTTTCGTACAATTTAACTTTTTTGTTCAATTATGAAATACAAAACTTTTCGGCATGTTATTAATTATTGTTTGGAGTGAAACGGCCAGTTACAAGACGCGAAGGTTACCCGATGAAGATTATTGTTTTCTAGGAAACGTGAAATCAAAAGTAACAAAAATCCATAATATTTAGGACGCAATACAAAACAATTTTCGACTGATATTAACCAAAAACTCGAATCGAATATTCGAAACGCAAAATGCAAAAAGAAATCGAGTGAACGGATCGCTATTTATGTAAAAAAAAATAAGAAAATCCTCATAAATTTAATATATAAATAAATTTAATATAACAACAAAAGAGTTCCTATGAATATTGTATAAATGGTATTGTTTTAAATTTAGGTCATAGTAGAAGGAAAAAAATTTATGAACGTTTGGTATTTTTAAAGTTAATTAATGAAACATCGTGTTAAGGAACTGACCTCGGGCGTTCCCGAGTTGTACAAAAATATGAAAAAGCACGGATCATGTATCCTACATTAGATGTTTAGAGCAAAAGTTACGTTTCCAGAAAAGTGTTCAATCGCGTCTGCGTTGTCGTGTGCCATGTTCTTAGTGAGAGCTATTTGTAAAAGAAGAAAAAAAAACTGACATTCTATTTTCGAATCGAACATTTTTAAATTTAAGATAAGAATTATTCAATGTAAGTGTTGGAATTGTGTAATACAAATTACTAGGTGTTTTTTTTTTCACACTGGCACACGAGAATGCAGATTTATTTGTATTTTCTGTGATCATCGCAATGGAATAGTTATAAAGCAAGAGATCGTGTCTGCGAGTTGTCAGAGGTTATTTTTAAGTTTTTGACGGTTAAAATTTTTTAAATGTTGTATGAAGGGAAATTTGAAAACAAAATGTGAAAATTTTTTCTACATTTATTTTACGACGAAAAATTCCGTAGTTAAGCGTATACATTTAACAATAATCATAAAGCCTAATTCACAGTGGACGTGCGCAATCGCTGTTCACTGGCAACACTGGGGAAATGGAAAAGTGATGTTCTGTGTCTCTACTATTCCATTTCGTCAGTGTCGCGTTTAGTGTCAATAGTACTGGATTGTGTTGTAAAACCCGAGTGGACAATAGGGATTCCACATTTTTTTCTTAACTTAACCAAATGCGCTGTTGGTATGTTTCTGTTGGCAAATGGATATGGCACCCCCTATGTAGTTTAATTGGCTCATTCATGTTTACAATTTAATAATTGCGTTAAACGTTATGTTAAATAGGAGAATAATTTGATACATCGTTAACGAACACGCAATAAATATATCGGGAGGAAATTGACGCGGGAATATTTTTAAAACATTTTAACGAACAGGATGAAAAGGAAAACAAATTTATTATCCATATAAAATTAAATATATATATATTCATTCGAAAATAGTTTAATACAGTCCGATTTACATATTGTTATATTTGATAATGACTAGGCTAATTGAAACTTCGAAACTGTGATACCCTTTTGGCGCGTGTGAAACGTGGATCGGCTTAACCCGCGTCGATTGCCCCTCGATCGCAGCGTGCGTTTCTCTATCAGAAAGTTACAGCGGAGAATTCCGGAAGGTGTGTTGTTGCAGTGGCTCAGTCGGATAAACGCCGAGCCTGATCGGTGACGTGGTACTGTTTCCAATAACTGTCATCAGTGATATAACCGAATCATCCTGGACTTCGCGAAGTCCCATACGAAATGTTACGAGAAGAACGAGATTGAATTTTAACAATTTACCTTCAAGACGTAAACAGACAAAACGAATATTGTCATTTAAATAACAATTATTATCATCAATGCTCATCATTGCTGACAGTTTACGAACGTCGCTGATAAATCGACGAATAAATTCGCTGACGAACATCTTGCGGATTACATTACATTTCTTATTTCCAAGTTATGGACATTGCGAAATGAGCTCAAACACACATTAATTATGCGCTGAACGTCGTATAAAATATCCCGGGCCCGTGTCGATGTTGGAAACCAACGAGACGCGTTTGAGTTCATTTCGCGACGTCGATTGTTAAGTTTTTTTGAATAAATGAATTGCTGTTGATTTGAATTAAGCATCCTTATTGACTGTTAATGTTTAATTTTCGTCGCTTCATCGTTTCCGTTGAACTTTAACGCTTGTTTTATGGATAATTAGCCAAATATACACATTTATCGTAAGTTAAGTGTAGTCAGGATAGCCAGGTTTTCATTAATACTCTCATAGTAGTTATTGTATCTCGTAAGTTAGCATAATTAATGTAATGTAATGCTGGGCTCGTTTATAACGTGACTAAAGTTTCCAGTTCATTATGCGATTTATAAGCGAGCCCTTCAACGCCTACTAAGTGCGACATTTCAATATAACCAATCGCTTAGTTAGCGTTAAACAACGTAGTGAACAACGAAAAACCACATAAATACAAAAAAAAATCTGTGTACCTCTATGTCATAGATAATTAAATTATTATTCTTGTGTGTTAACTGATATTTACAGCCTACGTTACGTGTCATATCCATTTTAAAATGAAAACAATTTTAGGGTGCAAATTTTTTAAATACCTGTATATTTGCAAAATTTATCGAAATTTAATAACGTAAAAAAATCGTATTAGAAAATTTTTAAATTTACACGGCCTCGGCTGAAAATAAATTCAAATAATTGTATATGATGTAAACTAGTTTAAAATTTACTTAAACATGCATCGATGCCGATCATTCAATTTTACTTAAATATATCACTAATTATCCGGCGTGATTTTTTTAATATTAATATATAAATAAACATGTGAAACGAAAAATTACATTTCACAATTTTAGGTCAAAATTATGCCAACAGCGCATTATTTTCGTCTACTATAACATTGTACGCCTAGCCTCTGTAATGTCACACAGCATTTACGTTGTTAGCGGCGACGGTCGGTTCAAATGGTATTGAAACACACCATCGACGAACCACTACGGATACAGGGACTGCGTATGTGTTCTATGACCACTTGTGAAAAATCGCTGCAGAATCGAACTGCTTGGGTAACATTGGTACAGGACGATATAAACTCTACGGAGCACGCATCCACCCAACTGGTTGAACAGGACTGAGAGTGGCTCACGATTACATGGTGAAAATTCTCGTAATTAAATTTGTGATATAACCCAAACATACTCGTAACTAAAAATTGCTTAATGTATAATAAATTGTAATTGGACTAAATTATGTGAATTTTCCAATCAAGCATAATATTATCTAAATTATATTTGATTCAATATAACGTCTGTATTTCCGTTGGTTTGGTGTGCTAAGTATAGTATTATCCAGTAATTCATACGAAGCGTCTGTAGCTTGTTCAAATTTGATACTTCATACGATAGGACGACGATGACACTATCATAGATATAGAATCCGTGTGTATCAGCTGTCATCTGAGCCTGATAGCAAATGCTTGTCAACCAGCGTTCAGGCCTCAAGCAAGACCCATTAAAGTTCATTTCTAACAGTTGATTAAAAAAAATGTTTTAGAGACATACCAAATTTCTGTCGGAGTGTGATCAAGTCGGTACTGTTTTCTACAAAAATGTTTATAACAACATAAATAAATATTAATTTCAACCGACCGTCAGCTGCCATCTGAAGAAAAATGTATCTCAAAAAGTTGTGTCCAAATCTCTTCGCAATCGGTGTATTCTAGTCTTATTTTTGTAAACTTCGTAATTCTTGTTATGTTGTGTCGTGATCGAGTCAAAATTTATATTAATGGTTAAAAATTTTAAAAAATGTAAGTATTCAAGAACACTTTTTCGGCGACAGTAAAATCGAAATGTGTAAATTTAAAATTAAACTTCAAAATTAAGTACCTACCTGTATTTCGGCGTATAAATTGTAAAATTGACATGTTTAGGTCCTAGAATAAAAATTACATTTAGGTAGAAGTCAAAATTCACGTTTGGCATATTGTACTAAAAATTATGATAATAAATGAAAGTGGGTGTAAATAAATTATTAGGGATATGTGACGTAATGACATACCTACTCGGTGTTTAGATGACGTCACGCATACGTCACGTTACGATTAGGTTCACGTCGTGCAATACATACCCGAGTCTGGAAATAATTCAGAAATAATAGAAGACATATTGATATTTCACGACATGTCTGTTTGTTTTAGTTACATTATGTATAGAGTTATTTATCGTGTCTAAGTTAAATTAATATCATAATTAATTATTATTTTAATGTTAAATTTATTCGATGCCATGTTTTTTTTTATATTATTTTAATGATTTTAGCCGTAAGCTGCAATATGTTTATTGAATATTATATTTTTATAGAAGTTATTTTTTGTATTCGCCGCGTAGTCCAACTGCTATGTAATTTAACAGTTAAGTTTTAGTGTTGAATTATGTTATGGAGTAATTATTTTTTTCTTTTACAATTTATCGAACAAAAAATAACCCATTAATTTTAATGCGAGATAATTTTAACAACGGAAAATGCTTATTGTGTCATTAAAATGAGAATAGTAACTATTATTGCCGAAACGGTTAGCTATAATTATTTTAAAAAATAAAAAGGATGATTCATAAGCCTTGAGTTTCTTTTCCACCCATTAGCCATTAGATATTAATCATATTATGTATTTTCACCGATTTCATACACAGATTGTCTTAAATCATCCATTCGTTAGGTAATTGCATGATTTTTGACGATCTGAGCTACTTTTGTTTTATATTCATAGGATATAAAGGGAATAAATACAAACTATATATTTTACATGAATAATACATAAGTAAATATATTTTGTATATATTTTATTAATATTCTTCTATGGCGCGACTTTAAGATAGGCCATTAGTAACAAAATTTATATGTTAATTTGGTCCAGTAAGAATAGCGTTGTAAAATTAGTATAGTAAGTACTAGTGCTGCCATCTCTTGTCAAATAGCTGAAATTATTACCATCTTTAAAAATTAAAATGAGAATAGAAAATTAATTGAAATTGAAAACATCTTTATTTTTAAAAATATACATGGCTAACTGCGTGCATAAATATTTAATTAATTGAATTATGGTTGAATTTCGACCACGTGGAGGTCACTAGTTTTAATTAAACTTTGTACCAGTTAATTAATTGCTCTTTAAGGATTTACAATTTTTTTTTTAATGATTACAACCGCGTTGAAAGTTTAAGTGTACATTTGACGCATGTGCAATACCCCTATTTTGCATACATATATTCAACTAATTAAAATAGTTTAACAAAAAATTTGTAATTTCGAAAGAGAACAAACGTATTTTATGCACGAAAAATCGAAAATAAATATTTACAACCTGTAGGTATATTTTTAATAATTTTTTAAAATAAATAAATGGAGAACAAACAATTATTAACAGCGAACAATTAAGAATAAACGACGAACAAACGAATTTATACAAAAAAAAGTCGGAAACACCAAAAAAAAATTTTCTTGAGGGGCTAACTTCACTCAAGTCCTTATTTCATATTTTTTACAAATTTAGTTACCAAAGAAATCTTATTTATAACCAACAGCTACAAACCTAAATCACAGGACGGCAAAATTGGATACCACATGATTTTTTCTGTTTGATGAATAATTTATAATGTAATTGACATACATAGAAAATATTAAAAAATAAAACGCCTACTAACTACATATTCTGCAAAGGCTCAAACGAGATGATATGACAATAATGACGAATATAATATTCTTATAAAATTTAGTAACAGCGCCATAACTATCAGTTATTATAATTTTGATTACAACACCATCTAG
>DWEI01003082.1:0-13295 GCA_018245875.1 Mysoria ambigua | reverse complement strand
CACACCCTTCAAACCGGAACACAGCAGCGGTTAACACTGCTGTTATAAGGCAAAAATAGCTGTGGCGGTGGTGCCGCCGGAGCCGAACCACAGAGGGCTCTACCATCAATAAATATCTCGGCGGACTTTCTACCACATCCTGCACTACTAGAATATATTGACCAAATTCTGAGAAAAAAGGTAATATATACATATGTGTTATTACCTAATGCAGAAGTAAGTGCACCATGTTTCTTAGACGAATATGCTCAATCTTCTAAGCCCCTAAGGTTTTGTATTTTTAAACGATATTTCTTTTTTTTAATTAACATAAATTTTTACAACGCAATATCCTCTTTTGAACATTTTAATTTTTACAATTAGGTATCATTAAAACTTGTCATAATGATTAGTCTGATGTAAAAGTGCATTTAAAATATTATCAGTTATTTTTCGTATAAATAACGATGCCATTATAATGTATGAAAATATATGGAGATTAAATTTACTGTAAATGGAATCTACACACAGATCCGTCACATCGTTTGATTTTTATTGAGTGAAAGTACCCATCCTCTAGAGCTGGTTGCTACTTTTAAAATTGAGGAACACATAGATCGTGGCAATTACTGTTATATTGTTAAATGTTATATATAAGCCGGATTGACTGAAGTTTTTTTTGTTCCTCCGTGTTTGATAGACCTCATATCGGTCCAAAACTAGTCGGGCCATCATGAAAAGAAAACGCGAGTCAAGGCAATACATACATAATAACATTTACCATTATTATCGCAGTCGGAGTTCATATCGCAGTACAGTTCGTATTAGTTACTCACAGAACAGGTTATGGCTGTGTGCAATAATAATAATGAATTGGAATAACTTAACAATAATCGTAATCTTGACACAGCCCAATGATATAATTGAGCAACGTCTTAATGTAAAATGTTTAGTTATAGAGAGTTTTAGATTTACATAATGAACAAATACTCATGCTGTACATACAAACATTTGTCGAATTGAACCGACAATCTAAGAGTAACATTCAAGTACGCAGTACCGTCCAATAGACTACGGTTTTCGCTTTAAAGCCAGGGTAACATTAGAAAAATTAACTCACAATATTTTATACTAACGCAAAATCTACAGTTAGCGATACTCAATTCTTACAATAAGAAACTACCAATTAGCACGAAACAAATATTTTACAAGCGCTAAAACAAGCAAAATGCTATCTAACAGACACTTAAATTAACAAAACGGTATTAATAATGCATATATTATAATATGAGTTGAAAAGTATTGCTGTCTAGTTTCGAAATGCAGTCACAATCGTAAATCAAGCCGTATTGGGGGCAAAGACCAGACAAAAGTAATTATGTGGTCTTTCGTGAACAATAATATGATATTCAGAAGAATAAAAATCTCGAGATACGTTATTTACAACATACATATATAATGTTAATAGCTGCATAACACTAAATAAAGAACATTGTGTTTTAAGTCTAACACAATAGGGTTACCACCCAATCGATGATGGGACGTTAAATATTAATGTTGAAACATTGGGGTGTACAAGGTCTCCGATTTAGGGAAAAATATAGCCGCATGATGATTAAATTAAAGACGCTTTTATCAAAAATCTTTAAACACTATTTATTACCAGCTGAAACAAAATCTAAATGTTGAATCGAACGGTTCTTTTCAAGTGTATGTTCAGATTACGTTTATTCGCGGGCACGGCACTCACAATATAAGATCGTGAATGGAATCCGACAAGTTACTAAGTAAGTACTCGAAGTGAAGAACGTCCCTGTAACCCCCGAAAAGGTAGGTAGGTTTGTGTACACTTCGACGATACATCTGTTATGTCACATTTTGCTATGGATTAGAGAATGACGCTCTTGCCACACACCGGACACAAATCCAGACTCGCAGTCACTATTAAAAATATGTACTGAAAATCGAAAATACAAAATCCACTAGCATCTTCCCGAAATTTGAACCTACCTACCTCTCAACATATGTAGGTACGAGTGTATTCAGTTTAACAATAATTATTATATTGTATGTACAATACAATACAAATAATCGAAACGGGTGAATAAAATCAACTAATAAGGCAATATCGATATCGTCTTTACATTCGACTGGAAAAAAAAACTTATAAAATGCATTTTGACTGGAGGAAAAAAAATTGAAAAAATATTTCACACTTGGTGCTCTCAGCCTACCCCGCGAGGAACGTGGTTAATGATACATATAAGAAAACTATTACCATACAATGTTATGAAACTGACCGTTACATTGAAAGAAAAATTAATGCAATACGTACCTAAGCTTTTAAGACTATTTACAAGTCAATAAAGTTGCAAACAGGCGAATGGTAAGTGGTCACCATTAACTGTACACATTTACAATATCTGAGACTTTCTTGTCGGCTGCTCCCGACAGACAACCTTGGAGCGACAAGCGACAAACGAATTTCTCGCTCGAGGCGCAAGCAACGGTTAGCGTCGATGTGAATGACGAGAATGTAAATTATGGAAATTAATATATACCCGCTATCAACTTACTTGTCTATTCGTAGTTGATAACTATTAATATATATTTATTTATAACCGACACTCTGATGTTAATGACGATTTCTTCATTCGTGTCCAGAACATTCCACGTCTGTTTGAAGTGTTTAAACCCTCTCGTGTACTGTTTAAATTTTGACGATTAATTTGAAAGATTTTACTGGGGCACCGCTTTGTGATGACGTCACTCTTGAGTTGTGCATTCTCAGCGGAAGTCGTAATGTTTTTTAATCTGTTTGTTAAAAAAATATTTTTAAACATTAAAGTGAAGTAATGAACGTGTAATCCGTTGGAAACGATTTAACATTATATAAATCCGTTCTGAACTGTCATAATATGTCACTCAACTCGATGCTAGTTTCTCGTTTCTCGTATCCGGTTGAACGAGTCCTTTAATGCCGGGGACAATTATAGCTAGACTGGTTTTCTTCTCGGTGCAGGAAACAGTTATTTCGCGACAGGCTCAATCTTCATAATTACACCCGCCTTTATATACCGTGATGGAATTAGAAAATGATAAATCCATCCAGCGGCTAAGCCTGGAATTATTACTATGTAGAGTTTGAAACAACTCTAGTGTTCGATGTTACGTGATAGCATCCTGTTTTACCATTACCCGTAATGTTATAAAGCGACCAGCAAGTACTCATGTAACTGACTAATATTTATTAGATTGCCGTTTAAAATGTATAAAAAATATTTTAAGATTTCACAAGCAATTTACTGAAACAACATGTTGTAGAAACTTTCGTTAACGCGGCATTATTTGAGTTCCGTTTTGAAATTGTATGTATGTTGGTCTACATTTGCATATTATTGTATAATGTTCATGAACACATTATTATTATTAGAGATTTTACGTACGTAGCTAGTTACGAGTATATATGCCTGCCTCGAGTGTCGTGTTCATTGCAAGCGCGACCACTGAACTTGACGGCCTGGGTCCAAATGTCGCGTCGGGTACCGTGATAGTTGTATGGTATAGATTTTCTAGCAGTGGCTCGCAGTTTGTGCCCGGTGAATGGAAATGGAGGCCATCACCACCTATTCCATAGTGGTTCGTAAACGTACCCGGTGAAACGTGGAAGATCTTCATTCCTCTACCTACCTCTTCGGGTATTACAGGCGTGATGTTACGTTATTCTTTATTTGTTGTATATTAATTTATATAGTTGATTCAATTTAACATATACCACAACTGTTTTTCAAACTGACTCTTCTTTTATATTGCGCTGCAACTATAAAAAAACAATTATTGTACGGTATAGTAATTTTAATCGTAAATTTTCAATATATTTAACACCTATTGGAACTACCGTTTAACCTTTAATCTTTGATAGACCACCACTCCTATATTGGCTTTCTTTGTGAATTATGGCGGTTCGTTCACAGGGCCGACCTGAACTCGTCAATACCTTAATGGTTTCGTGGCAACGAAACTAAAAAGTGAAAAAATGTACCACCTATCATTCATACTACGTGAATCCGATAATTACAGGTTGAAGTGAGTCTGTCCTGGTTTTCGTTGAAACGTTTGAATTTATTTTGGTAAAGTCGTACGATTTTTAATTTTGATTGTAGGTAAATAATTGCAAATTTAAACTCGTAAATATGAAAATGTTAAACATTTTCTATTATATACATTTATAATGAGACTCTAAGTGGTCAGCTGAATGAAAAGTTCATATAATAGTAAAAAATTAACGTTACATAAATGATAGCAAGACCAATATCACTTTGGAAAATTGACTAGAAAAGGCCGGTCGAGCCATATCTTACTTCTTGAAAATTTCATTCCTATTTATAAAACAGCGACCACTGTTCGCTGGCCTCTTGATTGCTATAGCACAGCCCTGCATGATCTCGTTTTGGGATTACGCGCGGGGAGCGAGAGGTCACGTTAAAAGGGTAAATATATCACTACATTTGGAAGGGGTGGTGGATTTACAACCCTTTGGATACAGATTTATGTGCCGATCGCGGGTTGAACCCAACATGCAGAAAAGATCGCGTTTCTTTATTTTATAAATTGCCACCAAAATAGATCGGAACTTCTTAGGGTTGCCCCTGACCGGTTGGAAAAAGTATTTTTATTATTTATAAAAATAGAGAGGCTCATGTTTCAATTACTCTTCTACAACCCCTATGCCTATAGTTTATACAAGTAAGTAAATTTGAAAAAGGGCCATCCAACGAATGTTTTGCGGTAAAAAAATTATTAGATAAATGAATGATTTCGGACTGAGTCAGTTTATATAGATTATGTTATGACCGCAGTCGTTTTGGACAAAATTTATTAACATAATTCTAAAGTAAAAACATCAAATAATACTCGACTAGTTGGGAATTTTCATTGAGCAGATATGCTTGCAATCAGCCGACAATGCTTTCACTATTACCATTTTGTAAATGATACTTATATGTAAATCAAACCGAATGCTTAGTCTAGTCCAAGTCAAATGCTATTAACAATAATTAACTTACACTAATTAGAAGTCAACTTCATAAGCTATTGTGAGCCTAACGTTCATGACCGTTCTTCGTCGTTTATTACAATTAGAGCATAAAAAGAGTCTCACTACACCGGCGTGCCGTGCCGATATCTGCGCTCATTACGCGCTCCGTTCGGGCGAGCATGTTCCCGGTATCGATGTTGGTTAATTTTCCACTCGGTGTAATTACCGTGGCTCGCTTTGTTTTTGCTGCCGACTTTATTTGCATAGTGCGGCGAATGTATCCCGCACGGCGGAACAGGAGTGGCGTGGAGGAGCTGTATTGTATTGTTCCTACGTTTCCATATCGTATATATATTCATTACTGATATTCGTTCGATGATTTTATTCCAGTACATTACAAGCAATCATATTTGTAATAATATGAAATAAAGTCACTTATTTTTATACATGTAGTTTTTTTTTGTTAACGACCAAAGTTAGCGTAGAATTTATTCAAAAACCGAACGTCTTTTAATACAAAAATGTAATTTGATTGAAGAGTGTGTTTTTTTAATAGTTGTAAAATAATTATTTGTAAATGCAATCAATAATCTGGTAAGTATTGAAGAGACAGTAATATTTTCGTTTTAATTAAAATAACCAATTTAACACCAAAAATACTAACTTGTACTGAGAGGATTAATTGCCACTTATTGTTCTCTTTCTACAAGGATCAGTTCAAAAATGTTTGTGGACGTCTATAGTCGGCAGCGGTCACGTGTGACTGCTGTATTCTAATTTGTATGTTTCTTTCTGCCTCTTTAAGTCCACTGATGGGCACACGCATCCCCTGATGCGTTTATGAACATTATTTCAATTTCCTTTTCATCTCTTATATGCATAGATACAATCCGTCAAATCAATTGTTTAAGACGTGAATGTAAAATTGTGAGTCGACTCCACGGCGACCTCATTCGAGCTGAAGTCCTGGGCAAGCTAATAGAGACATCGCGGCACTCGTTAGCGGATCAGATGCGCCCGCGCCGGGGGTCCCAGCGCCATCTGCGCACGCTCGGAAACAGCACGATAACGGACAATGTCTTATGTTTCAACAGAAATTTTACCCTAACGACTAAAGCGGCGCACTCGTAATTAGCCCTAAATCATTAAACGTTTGGGAAAACTTAAAATTCATACCAAAACGCTTGCCAACGTTCGATGGAGCCAAGCCATCTTCTAGATTTTTTGGAACCTTTGAAACGTCCAAGAAAAATCTTCAACGGTTATCAAAGCATACGAATCAGAAGTGTACCCTACAAAGTATGAAAATTCCATAAAAATCTCATGTTATTAATTTATTTATAAAGGTTATTCGAAATAACATTTGCAAGTTCAAATCTCAAGTGCACAATAGCATGGATACGTAACTAAATTAGTAGTTCCATAAAAAATTAAGGTGTGGACAATCTCAGTAAATTAAACGAAGTGTCACAAGTCATTAGTTGGCAAATTTCAATGACGTTTCCTGTACTTCGGCTGGTCAGAAACATTGTTTTTTGAATAAATTCATATCAAATGTTCAAAATCCTTTAACAAGTTTTCATTCGTCAAGTTACAATTTATCTTTACTAATAGCAGTAGTACTAGTAGCAGTATTTCTAAAGTGTAAAAATTGACTTACTATAAATTTTAGTATACGTTACATCTCAACATTAACTCCTCATGAGATACTCTACAGACAAGACGGAATTATTACTATATCATATTTTTACGCTTAAATTTCTTTTAAATTCTCTATCACGGCGATGTTTTTAAGCCCGTACGCACCAAGAATAGCCCGCAAACAAGATGTCTTTCAATAACACAACAGCGAATGGCGCGCGGAGTGGTTATTGTCATATTATGTTGTATGACAGCGAACGCGACGCGCCGGGCTCGCTCGTTCCCACAGGCCGGCGCGTCACGTCGTACGTGCGGCGCGGTCGTACGCCAACGGCGGCAAGGATCACGACAGACGGAGAAGCAAGTCTCAGTGCCGACATTACTATGCTCAGCAATTACACTCAGTATAATAAAAAATACAAAATATATGTACTGTATAATACAAAATGTAATGTATAATACAAAATATATGTACGATCTTATGTTTAAATTTTAATGTTTCAAACGAATGCACAGCAGCGTTTGTATGGAGAATTCGTACTCATTAGTGGAAATAGCAGTCGCGGTTTATATGTGAAACTTTGTTTGCTGGGGTCGATCTGGGTTTGTTACATCGCGGTAGACATTGAAGTAATAAGTTAAGATTATGTTTTGCTTTTAGCTTACCCACTCGTATTGTTTTTAAACTAAATAAATTAACGCATCGATACCTAGTCGTATATAGCTATTATAATTTATCAATATTTGTATCTGGCCTCAGGTTAAACTAAAATTTTGATAGATATAAAGTGAGCTATAAGGTAAAATCGTAAGCTACAATGACATCTGTGACCATCAAATCATCCAAACGAAAACAAAACATAAAAATTACTAACAATATAGTTGTTTATTGAACAATAAAGTTTTAGCTAGCTAGTTGTATGTTTCTTAATAACGCTCGCAACAACTGTTATTTGTCAACATTCCTGTAAAAATTATACCTAATGAATATTTAATGTAATATTTAATATAATAATGTATGCTTAATATAGCAAGATAAACAATAATAGTCGCGAGCGTTAATAATAAACATGTAACTTGTGGCGAAATCAAAATTACATGTTAACACAACCATCCCTACAGATATTGCACAACTGGCAGAACATCACCATATGCGGCACGTTCGACATTCGGTCGCGCCCGTACAGCCGAAGCGCAATGGAGAGCGGCCCGTGATCCGCCTCAAATAGCCGCAGCGGCTCGGCCGCACCGGATTTAGACGCGATGACACGCACTGACAGCAGATACAGGGGCCTGAGTGATATTCGTTCAGTTGGATACCGTTAGCGGGTAGGCGTGTTGTATAGAGACGGATGACTATTGGGTGCGAGCCATGTATCAACGTGACAGAAACGTAACATCACATCTGTAACCTACGAAGAGATAGGCAGAGGCGTGTAGTACATTCAAAGGTTTCACCAGTTACGTTTAAGTACCACCACGAATTGGAAAGTGCGTCTGATTATGCTCTGGGCACAAATGCAGCCTCCGAGCCGCTAATGAAATTTGAACCAGAAATTCTCCTTGCCTCGTTGAATCAGGGGTTGCGGGCGCGAATACCGATCGAGAGATCCTGGATTGAAATCCTGAGTCGAGTACTATTGGACATAGCGACCGATATATGAAGTACATCTGAAATAAAATTTATTCGGATTTTATCAGGATTATGAGGCTTTTCTAAGGAGTCAAAGTGTACTAGTTTTTGCAAATAGGACATTCTTCTGAGGGAAGGATAAATGGGTTGCATAACCTTGAAAAGTCTATAAACACCCAGATAATATTACATAACAATTTTGATGGACGACTAAGCAGTCACCGTTACCGGCGTGCATGCATGCAAATAATGAATGAACAAGAACGCCTCGGTGTTCTCTACCTATACTGTAAGAGACTCGGTTTGATGATATAAAAAACTATTTATATGTAAAAAAGCGGCCTCTCGAAATGCAAAACTGAGCCATTTATTCCTCGAATCACACATTCTGGGCCTAATCATTGAATGTAATTTGGAAAGATTTCAACTAGACGTTTATCTAGTTATATCGCGTACAATATTTCCCATTGTAAAAAATACATAATATCACGCCCCCAATTCCAGAGGTAGGCAAATAAGTGTACTTACACTCCTATTCATTGTATTGCGACTTACTTGAATCGCACGCTAGCACAAGTAAATAAGGGAATCTATTTTACTCATGATACCTTGCAATGTCAACGTGACTAGTTGTAAATTGACGTGCAGTCGTAAGATGTGATAATTGGAATTCATACTCGTATATAAATTTATAACACTCATTGTATTTCAAGTTGAAGCTCATATAAAGTGTCAGGAAGCTTTTACAGTCTGAATAAGTACAACCACTTTAAGCTGAAGTACATATAAAGATGAAACCCTAATATCTAGCAATGGCAGCAATAATGCCTAGAAATCTTCATTTCGCAGATGACTCTCGGCATCTAATATCTGCACCCGACCCACTTCTTAAGTCGTCTTACTCTGTGGCTTTAGCCACCTGTTATATAGTCTACGATGAGAGATACTTATTTTTGTAAACTTGTTAAAGTTGTTCTACTCTCCGCTGAAAAATAAAAATGTTACATCACACGCATACCTTCCCAAAGGGCAGAGTACTAGGCAGACAAGTGTAGTATACTCCTACATGTCAACAGTTACATTTAGGTCCACTATGAAAATATGTGTTGAGTATATTGCCGGACACTGGGCATATACCTATCCAGACACCGAGCTGCTATTAGGGAATATAAGTTAGAAATATATTTGTTCCCGACCCGATATTTGAACCCAGGACCACTCGACTATCATTCGCGCTTGCAACCAACACGATCACCGAATCAATCATATAATCATAATAATAAATACTGTAGTATTTGTGACGAACGAATATTTAAGTTTTTGGTAAATGTAACTTAATATCAAATACATATCATAATTGTATGCATACCTAATAAACTTGCTTTTCGATTATTTTATTTTACTAACGATGTAGGTTTTTGTTTGGTATTTAATATTGAGAAAAACAATATCGTTTATCACTTTCAAGCTGTCGGTGGGACAAGTCCCACACTCAGGATTAAGCTCGTACCGGCTTTGATTCGAAATAGCTGTCGTTTTTACGTACTTAAATATTTTCATGCGATACGTTTAGAATCGTTTCTTCGTCGAACTTATACAAAAATGTAGGTTAAAATTTGAGCTTCTGTTTAACATGTCGTTTATAATGTTATAATTATAATATATCACGCCAGATCCCTAAACGGATAGGCAGGGAACATGGTGCTAAATATCTCTAGCCGTATACGTCTGTCGTGCTTTTTCTACATTCACCACTCCATACAGGCACACGCTGTACGGATTTGACCCTAATTCTATTCAAACAGGGGGGAGATGTGTGTCTTGCAATGATATGATCAAAGGGTTCTACTGATGATGGTAACAACGCAAAGCATGTGGCGAACATTGGTCACTGTAGATCCAGGGCTTACATATAGGTAAAAAAGTAACTTTATAAGGAGAGGAATGCAGAATACTCCCACGTTGCACCGGTTACGTTTACGCATAGGTGTTGGGTCATATCTTATAAGCTACTCTCTAATATAATTTAACACAATGGTTTAACCATTAGAATGACACTGAAAGTTTCAGTCGGAGGTAGGAGAGATCGACTTCATACAAGTACCGTATTTTAAAACTTAGATAATAGATTTAGTGTAATAGTTCGTGTTCTTATAAATATTTCAGGGTAATCGTGTGTATAGTGAATGCTGGTCCTAGTACAAATTGATAAATTTAGGTTAGAGTAACTGACCGATTGGATTTTCTTAACATTTTTAAATGTCATACAGACCTTCGATTATCCAAGGAATATTAAAAGCACTAAAGCTTCAGATAAGACACATAATGTTGTTTCACTGTTCTGTATTACGCGACTACGTGGTAGAATATTATAAATATGAACGACAAAAAAAATATTTTCGACAAAATCGTTGACAAATAATACTACATGAAATTGTCAATACGCCATTCGCCGTTTCCGCCCGCAATATTGTTTTCATTCGCGAACAATTACGTCGTGTGTCATGTCGCCGCGTGAAAATAAGACGTAAATGTTACAACACAACGACAAAGATAATAATAAAATATAACATTATACGGATGATAACTTCCTTCCGAATGCGACCGAGACATACTCGTTGCTGCCCGTGGCTTCGTTACATTTATTAAAAATCATATGGTTTTTTTAATATTAAAAAAACTCTGTGAGTAGATAACTATATAGAAAAAAAAATGTGCGTGAATGTAATCTCCACCGCAATCTCGCGACGATCTGGGATCACATGAATAAGGACCTGGGATAATATGAAACGTGATGGCTGTTTCAAAGCAATATCATAAATTAAGACAGTAATTGAAACAATTACATCTTTATAATATTTTTGAGGTACTTACAATGTAATATTTAATACTTTCACTGCACTTTGTTAGTGTAATTTTCTAACTCCACAATCGGATTATAGTAGCGAAATAGTAGTGTAGACGGTTTAAGTGTAGACGGTGATTAAAACACATTGAAATGAAGCAAAATAACCCAATAAATTTATTTATAAAAAAAGCTTTGTTAAAAGCAAAAAAAATACAACACATTAAAAGAACACCATATAATTGCAGAGTGACAATATAATATATAACGAATATTTTCATAAATTACGACATACATATTAACAAATCACACGAGATGACAATGGTACCCAAAAACAAAAAATATAAAATCGAATGGCGTCTGTTTAATTGCACCACAACGACAGGGGATGAGAATAACGCGGATGTACCGGAATAGACAGAATAACAAACAGATGTTGAGATTGTAAAAAGTGTTTCGAATAACGGGTTAAAGGCGTCGCCAGACGTTCAGTTCATTTTTTTTACACAGTTATTTTGTAGTTATTTGCTGTGATGATCGGCCAAATTGAGGTCACAAGTACCTCGATGTATTAGCGCCATTATGTTAGTAAACTGGATGGTTGGGCCTCTGTTTACTGTAACTCACTAAGCCCTGCTTGTGGATCTGATTGCCAATCTTGACAAATATATTTGCGATAAGCAATGTTTGTTCCGTACCTAGTGAAAAATATTATCTATACAAGTATGTACTACGTAAGCGATGGAGACGATAATCAAGATTGTAATGTAAAATTGAAGTTTCGTTGATGTGCCTACATTATATTTTTGACCATATTTTACATTTACCTCCAATGAAAAAATGTATTCGACTTAGTTATTTATACAAATGAAAGAAAATATGTTCTATAATAATAATTTCACAATCATCATCAATCATTATATTTATCATCTTGCTCGTATGAAACGCACTAATAAGAAGTCCACCTTTTCCCAAATTTATTTGTCACCCGCTATTTATTGTTTCGAGAACGTTTCAGGTTACTGCAGTAATTTGTGTCCAAAAAACCCACCTCGCTCACGGGCTGAAACAGTAGGAAACGGTTAAAATTAACCCCAAACCAGCGATTTGTTAATTGTTAGGGACTTTTTTATACTAGCCCACTCCTGAAGGGTTTATTTATGAATTTAAATGGCCCCTGAAGACTGAGGGTTGATGCTAATTTGAATTTTATGAACTTCATATTTACGACTTCAAAAGGGGTACGCTCCCGCGGGATGTCAAGGAATGTTATTCCAAGTGTTTATTTAGTGTGTCTTGTTTTAATGCTTTTAAGAACTATTGCTTTCAGACAGAGCATACAAAATACAACGCAATATTTTAAGAGCTGGACTATGTTGGATGTGACGCAAATATTGACGATATCATTATTTGTGTCAGGAATTTTATAATTTTTGTTAAGAAAAATTTGGTTTCGCAAATCAAAATAATCTTTATATTGAAATTACTTTTAAAATAATCATATGTAATGGCCTGAATCGTTGCCGTTTTGAGAAAAGATTCGTGCTTAATTTTTTTTATTAATCCTCGTTTATATATAATTAGATATTTAGGTATATCGAAATTAGTACCACATCACATAGATGTATGACTAACAAACACACACACACACACAGACACACACACACATAACGGCACAAGAAATAACAAATGACAAGTGGAAAAGCGAGTTCGGAAATATATCCGTACTTGATCCTATTAGGAGCCAGTTCCCTCCGACCCGCGACACAATAACGACAATCCGACGACACATAAAACTGCGGCGGTCGACAAAGTTTGATTAGACTCGACATGTAATCCCGCTGGGACGTGGCGCGGATCTGATAAGTTACTGTTAAGCCGTGAACTGCCAATATTTTATACAAAAGGCAGTTGTGTAGGACACTATGTGTTATTATTATTATTGTTATATTATACTACCTCGTTGGTCGTATTGGGTCTGCCCCGTTGGTCGTGTTAGTTGCAAGCACGAGTGCCGAGTGCCGATCGCGTGGTCCTGACTTCAAACTCTGGATCGGGTACTACTCGATTTTTCTAATTTATAACGTAACTTCACGCCTGTAATCCCCAAAGGGGTAGGCAGAGGAATGCAGAACATTCCCACGATTCACCGGTTACGT
>DWEI01003081.1:0-13295 GCA_018245875.1 Mysoria ambigua | reverse complement strand
ATTTTCTAGTAGTGGTTCTTCTCTATTCTTTATTGCTATTGTTAGTTTTCCTTTTTGCTGGTATTCCTATGCCTATCTCTTCGGGGATTACAGGCGCGAAGTTACGTATGTTTTAAATCTATTTTTCAATTTTTTTTATTTAAGCTATCTTATATTTTTATCATCAACCATTATTCTAAACCTAAACCTACCCTCCACATATAAAATCAATTAAAATATAGGGTCATATCTAGTGGAATTATTTTACATTCGAGTTACGATAGATTAAAAGCAGTCGGTCACGGTTGGTGGTAAGTTTTAAAAAAACAGACTTCTAATTCTTAGTGAAATAACTAGAATATATGTTTTTAATTACTTTTAGAGATTTAAACCTTGGCATGAATATATAATCTACGAATAATAATTCTAATCGTTGTGCTATTATGGATTAACATTATAAAAATACACTAGTGGAAATAGCTCCATCTTGCGTCGACTACGTTCAAAACCTCCCGCTGCCATCTATGAGTGAATAAGTGCATTTTTAAAACAATGCAATTTTTATCTTCTTTAAATTTAGTAACGACTTATGGATTTATAGTTGTTATTTTTTGAACTCTAACAGAACGCATAGTTAATTATATAATGAAAATGCAGGAGCTCAGGTTTAAAGTAGTAGCAAGACCAAGGCCATGTGGAATTTGTAGTGATCATTTTGTTTGTCTGGTGATTTATTAATACTAGGGGCGCCTAGTGGTCGAAATTCGAGCATAATTGTTTTGAACATATTTTAAGTTTCAAAGCTAATAGATACACAAATAATAGTACATACATACATACAACAAAACCAAATGAGTACTATAAATAAGAATATTTTGAATTAAATAGATTAAATAATTTACAAAAAAAATAAAATTAATATGGACCACCGATATATACATTTGAATATCAAATTGTCTATATGTCGTCCAATAAAATATTACATAAATATCGGTATATTTCTAAATTATAACATCGATATATTACTATCAACAGCCCTATTCATGTGAACAGGGTTTTTTTAAGCATGTTTTTAGTCAGTGTGCGTGAGGTAGTTTTTCGATAAAATAACGTATTTATAATGCTTCATTTCATAAAACACTATCTTTCTGTAACGATCCCCCATCTGAACTTCACAGTGTGCCAACTTTCATACTCGTGCGTTCGCGCACCGTTCGTAAAAAGGAAGCAAAAGGTCGACGCTTCACGTATTAATATATGTATGTATAGATGAATCACATTTATCACATTTGCAAAATAAAAGTCATTTACGTCTTCGTTTAGTAGTGTATGTTTTCTTTATAGTGTTTCGTGCGAAGCTGTCCTGAGGGTTCTTTGTGTTCATGTCGGGTTTTTAATCAATCAATTAAATGAGTTGAAGCTTCGATCCCAACTGTATAAAGATTGTTTTTAAAGAGTGTGCGAATGAATTGATTAATCAATAATTAAATAAAACATATTTTATCATTCTATATTTATAAAAAGCACCGTCTGTAAAACATACAAAATTCTGATAAAAATGGTTTATTGGCATCGTTATTAGCATATTATAAAATTGAAAAAATTACTCATCAGTATACATGATTACTATGAAATACGGCAGTATAAAAATTATTGTTCACACTATCAAAAGAGAAAAAAAAATGTTTTTAAAATGTTCGCAATAAAATAGCTTTTTCGTACACAGTTGAGCATTTAAATATCAATCTACTGTTCATTCGCGATCCATTAAGCCTACATAATATACGATGAAATAATATAGGGAGATAATAATTTCGATATCCAATTTTAAACTTGGTAACTACACTCCAAATTTGAGCGGACGCCACGGGAGCGTGCGAATCTCGAGAATGGACACTTAAAAAATAAATTTCCCTTAAAATAAAGAGAACACAAGCACGAAGCGATCATCGAAAATGTTAACAAAATACCGGAGTGCAGTGTGTTCCCGCCTTAAAAGAAAATCAGTACTCAATCTTATCATTTACTCATTCGTAGCGAATATAAATTAATGAAAATGCTCGTAAAATATACTTATTAGATATATACCGTTAAAAGTGACATAGAAAATTTGGTTCCTACATCTAGAAGTCAGTTTGCGAAGACCGTTGCAGTTCTTTGCTGTTGGAATAATCTTGATCTGCCAGTGTCAGTACTGGGGTTGCCATAAGTATGAAATTTCCCAATTACTTTTCCCATTTTTCCCATTATAATTATTTTTCCCATTTACAGCGGTTTTCGCAAACAGACTAGTACTTAAAATTATGAATCTAATACAGCGATACTAGCGATTAATATATATGCGGTTAATTGGTATGGGCGTTTAAGCCGTTTTCTCCTGCTCAATAATGTCCTTGGTAGGAAGAGGATTCTTCTCGCAAGTCTCAGTGTGCTTCAGCTTAGTAGGGTCGAAGTTCTCGATGCCATTCAAGAACTGATTCTTCTCCTTCTCCGCCTTGATGGCTAACAAAGAAAAAACAAATAGATATAAGAAATAACACATATTATTAAGATAACGTAATCTTTTGTAATTGAAACAGGATTGACTCTTCAATGAAAAATTGTAACATTTGCTAAGGTAATAGCATCCCCTATTTATTGTCATCGCTGTTACGAATGATTTTGTGTACAGTAATGCATGAAAATAAATCTCTGAACATCAAGTGCAGGCACTTTGCTATTTCTGTAATATAAATAAGTAAAGCAAACGACATGACTTGATTTAGGATCGCCAATGCTAACATTTCATCCTCTACAGTATACCACTGAACGAAAATAAATTGACTAGGTTTGTTCCACGTTGTTAATAAGAGCAACGTAAATAACTCATGAGAAGTGCATAACAGTTTTAAATATAGCTCACAGACACCCACTGCTGAGCTAAAATAAGACAAGAAGGGACTGATCTAAATTTAATTGACATATGTACTGCGACTGCAGTTTCCTCTACTACTAACATACTTTAGCACAGTTCGATCAATCAAACGTAATATTGCAAACGCGTGCGTTGGAAATGGAAACACTCTGTAATTGCAACGTCGCGATTGCCATCTGTCGGCGCTGTATAAGGCAGCCTACGTGATCTGCACATGGACGCCGAGCAACGAGGACCTTCCGTCCATTTAGGGATCACACGCTTGGAACGGCGTTTCGTGATAGAATACAGATATAATTGAAGATATTATTCATTGCAGTAGACCAGTACAAGCACCGCTTAGCAGTACTGAACTGGGAACTGTGGATAATTACATTTGGTCTATTGTAAAGGGAACTATGTACGAACGTTATTTTCCATTGGATCTTTCTAGACCTTCGTGACGGGTGAAGATAAAACATTGATGACAATACACACATTTGTGTTTCTTAAAGAAAGTGATGCTGTGTTAAATGGTTGTTTTTCTTTTGTTCGATGACCATAGCAAAGGGATGTGTTGTTTACTAGACATTACTGCGGTTAGGTCAATATTTGCTCACGTATTCATGGGGAATATATTCTTACTCAGCACCGACACGAACTAACGGATATACCATTGGGTGGTACGAGATCGCAACCAGCACTGATCACTCTGAAGCTGGCCAATAGTAATTTATTTACAGTAACACGTTGATAGGGGATTCTATCACCACGGTGTATGACATTTCAATTTAACACGTCATACCATAGATGACGAATGAAGTTAATATTCTATAAATAATGTTTAATATAACATTATATTCTTCAATTTCCTGTTTCTTTGTCACTTAACGTAGGTAGAGAAATTTTTAACAAACTGTAAAACAGAAGGAAATTAAACGCAGGCAGGCGGCGGTGCAGTCAACGCGCGCAGTGAGCAGAAAACAAAGCGAAAACTGGAACCTTCGATCGGAGGCAGAGTGTTCTTCTCCTCGGTGGTCGCGTGCTTCATCTGGCTCTTGTCGAACTGTTCCACGCCGTCCAGTAGGTTCTGGTGTGCCTTCTCGGCCGCGACCACTGGTGTCAAGCGAATCGTGCACGGCAAAATGATATAAATAATTATATAAAAAGCATTTATGCATTCGGCAAATTAAAGCCAACATGACGCCTCCGACCTCTCGCATCGTACATCCGGTCCACCACGCAGCCGAACCGAAATGAGTCACGATCAAAGTCAATTGGATGGCGTCATATTAAAAATCAAACATTTACATGCGATGTATATTATTTCAGAGGAAAATATATTTTAAGTAATTATAAGGAAAAGCGTGCTCGGACCGCAAGTGAATACAAAACAGGATACAATATGGTTATTACATACGCTAATTGTATATTTTATGTTTACACAAATAAATATTCAGTATACAAAGTAGTAAGTGATATTTGGATGTAAAGACAATCAATCATGCATATAATGCGATAAGATATTGAACACTCATACCATCTTTGTCAGGAAGCGGGTTCTTTTCCTGAGTCTCGGTATGCTTCAGCCTGGTAGCATCGAATTTCTCAATGCCATCGAACAGGGACTTTTGGGTTTTCTCAGTGGCAACATCTGAAAATTTAAAAAACGAACTATTACATTAACCATTTAACCGTCAGTTCCTGTGCATCTGAAAACATATTACAAAGCTACGTTCGCAATATCCTCGTAATAATACCACAAAAAACGTGTTTTCAAAATAATTATATTTGCAAAACACATGCTAGTTATTCGTTTAAGTGAAACACAACGACAGTAACATTAAACGGTAATCTGACTGTTAATAAATCTGAAAACACACTGTTAAGAGGCAATGCGTACAGCGAAAAGACCTTTATTAAATATATTTCATTTGTAATTTTTATGCATGATAGTTAAGGAGCACAGTTATGAAATGGTCACTCTTGTTAATGGACTTCTCCTCGTGTTCATATAGGATTACAGTCCTAAGGACACTCACAGATGCGTTGTAATGGAAATTAATTTAATTGGTTTCGGTTATCAGCGAAATCTATCTTCTTTTTTACCTACAGTAAAGAAGAGTGCAAGTTGGTCTGTTTAACGACGGCAGCTAAACGTGATCAGGCGAAATGCATGATCTATGAAGTTAGAGTTGCTGGCTGTGAATTATTAGTGTCGCGTTTTGTTTTGCCACCCACAAATACCTAGTGCAGTGGGCAGTACGATTTTTTCGACGGTATCCGTCTTCCTTAAGGAAGATATAGGGAATTGTTCAACGCCCTGTAGGAGTGCCGTGTGTTGTTTTTCTTGCGCTACATCTGTTATAAAAACCAATATAGAACTTTATGACGGCTATTTTTTTTAAATATTTGACGTTTTTGACTGACCGACGCCAAAACACATAAATATAAAGATTAATAAAATTTGTCAATCTGACAGACTTAAATCAATAAATAATATGAATGCGATCGTTAAAAATAATAAGTTTTGTGGAGGGTATACCTTCAGCAGACGGCAGCACGATTTTTTCGTTGGTGTCAACATCGCGCAAGCAGCTGGTGTTGAAGCCTTCGAGCTGGCTCTTGAGATCGGTGGCCACCTTGGGCAGATCCTTCAGGGCGGGGGTGTCGCTGACTGAGCAGGCCATTTTTTGGGGTTCTGTAAAGAAAACAGAAACTAAGTTCACAAGCCAGCTTTCAAAGTATATGACTGACATTAATTCTACAATAATAGTTTTTCATTTTACAATAGTACGTTTTGTCGTACTTTACGTGAATAGTATTTGATTTTGAAACAGCCAAATCTAATTGTCGTGATTGTTAGTAATAAGTTAGTAGTAAATTTCATATTTTTTTTATTTATATGAAATCCCAATCTAGCGTTTAGCTATAATCCAGCCTCTTGAAAAGCTTCATAACATGACTACGTATGCTTAGACAAAGACTTTTCGTCCTTGTTTTGACCACACTTGAATGACCACCGATGGAAGGTTCCATTCATTAGCTGCCCAAATGAAAAAATATGGGATCATTACCACCGATTAAATTTAATCAAATAATTATTACACGGCCGTTAAACGTCCGTTGTTCTCTTAACGAAGTACCTAATGAAATATACCTCACAGCGATCCATGTACAATGCAATCATTGAACTTCAATTTTCATAAAAGAAGTCTCGCTTTTACGGTTTTGTTTCTTCGGAGAGATACCCCTTATACAGAAAGGACTCTCGTGTGTAATGGCTCTTAAGCTGAAGTCGAGCGCAACGCTCCGCGTTGAAACGTTGCCGGAATTAAAATCATTTACCACTATTAAGGCAAAAGGAAGAGAACTACAATGATAGTTAACTGTACAATTTACAATTGCGTTCGTTAAGAATAATCAGGAAGATAATATGAATTTTGAAATCTAATATGAAATCTAAAAAAATGATACATTTTATAATTGAATTACCACGTAACATGAAACATTGACAATGTTTCAATATCATCTGTTATCTTATATAAGATGGAAACGTGATAAAATGATTACTGAACGCGCCGACTTAAGCAAGGAAGTTGCTTATAATGCGATAATTTATTTTATTCTTACTAAACTTAGAGCGAACGTAGCAATAACGTGTGATATTTCAACAGATAACACAGAGCGGCCATTGGCGCGTCTTCGGCGATGTGTAATCTGTGCTTACTTACAAAGAAACTGTTGAGTCATCCTACTTTCCGATGAAACATCGACTACTCGTGCGTAAACACATTAACATGCCAACAAATCGATACGCACTTATCTGTTGGAGTTTTGTTAAAACAAAGACGCTTTCTTTCCTGATTGCATAGTAACTGTTGAAGACATGGCGATACACTTATATGAGATATTAATTAGCTTAAATTGTTATACTCAAAGCGTTTCCGCATAGTTGTTGAATTCTGAACTACTCGAGCGAGCAGATATGATGTTAATATTTTGATAGTCATACGATAATATACTATTATAGTTAGATAGTCAATTAGTCCTCGTTGATATTTTAGAGTTGGAAATATTTAAAGATTAGCCTGCCACTAAATAAAAACATTGAAACTGAGAGGTTTTATAAAAAAAGGAAACTTGTGATAAATAAATTATCTACATCATCAATTTATTGCTGTCCAGTGCTGAACATAGGCCTCCCCTAAGGCGTTATGCCCATGGTCCCCACACTGGGCACGTGAGTTGGGCATCACTGAGCACAGCTTCCCACACGGCTTAGGCTGCCAGGCGTAGGCGGCCAGGGTATTTCTTTGTGTACGTCATACCGCGATCTGCTGGCATCTGTTTTACTCCGCCCCTACACGGGCCGGATAATATAATTATAGTATGCAATGTATCCCTGGTTAAATATATATTAATAAAATGATTAGCCTGATTATTGAGCGTATGGTCACTTCGGGTAAACGTATCGAGCCGCGATACTTCTGTACGCGGCGTTGACTCATTCTCCATATTTAAATGCAAAATGACAAACGTGACCTGGAAAGATGTTTGCTTGTTTACTCGACTGCCGCTTATATTTTTATTTAGGTTTTGTAGCTGAATAATACAAGGAATGAATAAGTCTATAGTCTAATGGCCAGATCATTCGAAATGCCAATACATTTTCCGTATTCTTTAACTTTTAAACTCCTCACTAGTCTATGAAGTAATATACAATTATAATTGAACTTTACTTGGCCTGCTTTAATTCACTGAAATTTTCGCTCAATGTACTTTGCTTCATTTCTCAGAGCTTCTTCATCTTTCATTTCGTTGTTCGTGGTTTTATAATTAGTTTAACATCAATTTATATGTTTTGACGTAAGTACATATTTTTAAAAGAAATTTGTATATATATTCATCAAATAAAATATATAACTGTAGTAAATAAAGCTCTATCCAGGTGTTCACGTTTATGAATAATTCATACAGTGATGCTCGCGATGCGTGACGCAAATTATCGATATGTTTGTATGAAAAATGTGTCATGTGAAGAAATTTTAAATGTTATACGTAGACAGTTTCATTATATAACTAGTGATCTAAATTATATTTCAATCTTGCTCGAGTTGCACAAATTTATTACTTTACATTTTGATTAAAAAAATTTTTATCACACTATATTTATCTAATTTGAACTTAACAAATATTTACACCGATTTTATTAAACATTGAAACCTATCGCTCCAGTAACAAATAATTCTAGATGTTTTTATAAAATGTATAGGTAATTCAACAACTCATTCTATATAGAAGCGTCTAATACTAAATAAACCACTTATAGGTATAAGCATGAAATTGTATGGTACCATTAAAAACATAATGCATTTCTGTGTATCACTGCAAAATCTGCGTACCTATCTACTAATTTGACCTTCATTTTTATACAATAACTTATAGTAAATAAGTTATTACTAGTATCTACTACTTTGTATGTACGCTAAGGCGAACGATACGATACGATAAATATCACTGTAAGTGAATTTCATTGTAATATCTTTTGAGACAATCTCCCACAATGAGTCATTTCAGTCGCTTGGTGAAATGCTAGGTTATTTTTTATAATAGCAGTTTTTCGAATGGCTAGGCCGAGCACAGTCGCTGGCGACGGGCGCGAACATGCGCGGCATACAAAATTCGACGGTCATTGTTGTCGGCAGCCGACGCGCACTGTGTATACTAAAACTGAATACATCCTGTGGGGAGGGAAACAATCTTTTGTTCCACCGAGGATGTGGCGGCGGGGTGGATTTAGTTTTAAAAGTAATCAACCTTTTCAGCCGGCTGCCTTTTTTTCTCGGCTACCATATTGCGGAAACAATCTAAACAATGGACGTAACGAGGAAATGTGGACTTAGGTTCTTTCATTTTTTATACATATAACGTTTGTTAGGTTTAATATTGATCGACAACACAAAATGTTACTCTATTTTTTTATTAATCACTCATTACATTTACTGGGTTTGGCTTTTATTAATGGCCATCACTTTTAAAACGTGTAATTAAAATTAATCTTTATTGCTCAAAGTTAAAATAAACTTTTCCGAAAATTTTATAAGGTACAATTATGAAGAGAGAATCGTGTCTTCAAATACACCAAAACATGTAAATGCTTTAAAAATGAAAAGATAAACAAAAATATAATTAAATATACCAAGGGACAATCAAGACACTATTGCATTGAAAAATGCGTTCAACTCATCCTGAGTATTCTTCTGACGTTTTCGTCCCATTTGTAATAAAATACATTAACTTCCGCTCGGACGGAGGGCTATAAATTGTATCTGTTATCAACAACACGACACCAAAATCACGTCACTCAGTATACAACTACATGAATCAATTTAATTGACAGCATTTACCAGATAGCGTGTTGTGTATTTAATTTAGTAGCCGAGATATCGGCTGTGATGTTTGTTTCTGAAATCGCTCCACAAAAGCTAACGTCTTAATTTACTTCGGGCTTATATTATTGTCCTTCATATACGACAAATGTAAATGCACATTGCGAACTGATTATACTTAAATAATATCTATATCTAATAATTTAACAGAGTGCCTAAATAGAGTAAATGTAAAAAGAATTACAGTGATTCCTAGAATTTACATTGAAAATTTAATTACTTTTTCTTTATAATGATTGTTGATCAAAGTTTTTTTTTCACCTTGGAATGACATGGCACGGCTTATATTATGTGTTTTATGTTAAATGCAGAATATGTTACTAGTTGATTGGATAAGCGAAGCTCGCATAACAAGTTCTGGAATGTTCTCAACATAAAACCTGCTCGTCGCACTGAAGCATTTGCGATGTTTATCGCGAATCTTGTGTAGTAACGAATTTCGTAACACCACTCGTCGATCAATTGTTTGATTAACGCATAGCATCATTTTACCAAATAAAACTTGTTCGAAAATTACTTCATGCCATTGTTTGCGTATTTTCATTATATAAGACAAATATTTATTGAACATTACTTCATGTAATTGTTAATCCTACATTACATAAATATTTCAAAAGTAAATTTACACTATCAATTCGAATAATATAAATAGTCTGTAAATAGATGACCTCAACCAAAGACACACTCGTACTTCTGGAAGCCGAGCGATCGGTTGCCAATTGGGACTTTACACAAACAACTGTGGAAATAGTCTGGAAAATGTCATACATTTTTATCGTGTCATATTATTGATATATCTAATGTAAAATTAAGTGATTAATATGGAATAGGTTGTCATATTCATCAATTTTTGGCCCAGAAACAAATACGCACTTGCTAAACTGTCATACATGTACTAAGTATTCTATTGCTGTGAATTAGGTCTTAAGATTATATCTGTTTCGCGGTTAGCGTCCGGAGTATCCCCTTACTACCGCACTGGCGTCGCGGTCTGCTGGGTACTGAGCACAGATTATATTTTCAATTAAAATTGGCGTCAGATACAAGTGGAACGGAACCGCTTAAATAACTGTGATGTTATGTGTCATTTATACCGCGAAAATTTGACAATAATTGACGGTAGAATTAACAATTTACGTTTTCTTAATTAATACAAATACGCTTTCGGTACAATTTGATACAAATTAACAAATAAGATAATTGTAAATTAAATCCATACTAAAAAAAACCTTGTAATTAATTTTAAGATAAATGTTCATCATCTCGCGTGAAAATATTGTAATTGTAGCGGGCCAGCTCTCGTAAAATGTAGCAATTTAATGTCGCTGCAGAAAAAATGCAACGATAACAGTTAATGATGCGTAAACTTTGTATTATATAACATCGTAAGAATACGATGAAGCGTTTAAATCGATCGCGAATCGATCAGTTTGAAAAACCATTGGCGTGCTACGATTTCATAAAAACCGTTCCACACTTTCCAATTTTCCGAATACCTATCTACTTTTTGCGGAAACAATGAAAAAACTGTAAGCACGCGATATCCTAGTTAGAACAGAAAATTTGACCAGTACGGCTTTAGACTGTTCATGTTAAAAAGTAGTTTTGGAACCCATTTTTCATTACACTGTGTCCAGCAGTGTATAATAACTTAAGCTATCCCTTCTTTAATGACCAACAGCATACAGCAAGAGCAACGGCAACGAAAATACAACAGCATTAACATCAATTTAACAAAAGTATAATATTTAGCTTCGTAAAGTTCACGAATATTCTAAGAAATCTGTTCATCAAATTAAGGGTATGTTTTACAGCTTTACAATACACGGATAACACTTAAGTGATTTTGTCACAATGGCGACCATATGTCGTGCTGTGCCTAAATAAAATCAACGAACCATTGTAGATTAATTCAATAGCGTTTAACGGTACGTGTCTTATGTCGTGGCTCCTTTCCATACCCTTTTATGGTAAAGAAACGAACGTAAGCGCTTAAGACTGGTTGAAAAAAATGTGATGAAAAAAATATCAACAAGGCGAGCGCCATATGGTCGTCAAAACGACCGGCCCAGTGGCAACACTGACTGTTTGTTGCGATCAAATAAAGTACTGTTTATACCGTTCGTTGGTTAATTACTTTCTGTAAGATAAGCTACTGTTGCGTGTTTAAATATTAATGCATTACTGTTTTACTTTTGAATAAAATAACAAAATGATACGTATGCATTAAGCATATAATTTTGTTTAGTTTATAATATGATTACTAAGTTTGCACTTTTATCTTGCAGGTTCCGAAAGAAATAGATGTTTTGTGCGTTGTTTTCCAACGGGACCCTTTTTAGCAGACAAGCCTAAATTAATGTCATACAATGAAGCATTCAAGCAAATGCTATTACGCTTTGGCCGCATTGCGTCAATAAAGTTGATACGGCATTTCATTTCAAACATCAGACCGAACATTAAACGAAGAAAACACTTTACGTATGTTTCCATCTCCGTGTAAAGTATAACCAACCATATACCGTTACACTGTTGATCGTTGTTTCACATTCTTGAACGTAACAAGTTCAAAGAATCGAAAATCAGCCTCGACGACCCTGTCATTTACGATGCATATTCAACAACCGAACATTATAATGTCACGCGATGGCACCGACGATGTGGATGATAATAATAAACTCGTGAATTTTTCTCGATCGATGTTCGCGACTCGCAACGGCGTCGGCAGAGGGGAGCGTACAGTGAACCGGTGACTCAGCGGACCTCGCCTCGCTTTTTTCAGGGCTACCAACTTGCGCAACGCGGGACCGAGTAAATATCGTACCTACCGGTGCCGAATCAAAAACATTATTTACGATAATTTCATTTTGCGACCGCGTTGTGCTTTACGGTTCGGGAACAAAATTTGGATGTAAATGAACGATTAATTGAGACGAATTTCTTTTATTTATTACTATGATATGCTACATGATGTGTCATCAGAACAACGAATAGCTAAGACCGATATTGATACTAAGCTTTCTACTCCGAATGAAACTCATGAGACAACCCTCAACAGTCTCGCAACCGTAGAAAGTCGTAGTTATTAAAATTTCACCGTAAGCAGATCGGCGGCCGTCCTCTACACGTACCGTTCTGCTGATTAGAACCATAATTCATTACCGACGCTTGTCTGCGAGAGGTAACATCTTTTCATTATAATTATACTACAAATATAATATATATCTTTGAATATCTTACACATGGCTGGTCGATTCAAAACTAAGCAGACTGTAATGGTAACGAAATATCTGATATATTACTTATTTATGTATCTAAACGTATAATTATATTGGTTATTATTCAGACAGGCGTGTTAAGAGATTGAAGCCCTGTCTTATAAGCCCAATCCAACTCCTACCAGTTTCTTCGCTAGAAACCTATATACAGTGGTATTAAAAACGAAACATATATGCATATCATTGGCCTACTGTTTGTCCTTTGCTCTGTTAGACGTGGCTCGCCTCTCAGTATCAGAACGGTCGAGGCCACTATTTCTGTGGACATTAAGTACGAGTAGTAAGTGTGTTCATTGAACGCGCGACATTCATTTGTACCTCCACTAGCTTCATTGAACGCGCGACATTCATTGGTACCTTCACTAGCTTTTTCAAATGTAACTTCACGCCTGTAGTCCACCAAGTGGTAGCAGAGAAATGCATAACACTCTCACGTTTCAACAGTTAAGTTTACGTCCCACTGTGGAATAACTTTTTCAATGAGGCGGATAAGTTTAAATGCGCTATATATGCTTTGCCTCGTGGAATAATGGATGATATAGTCGATTGTACGATTCCAGTTCAATGTAGAGGTTTAATTTAATTGTTGTTTTACTTATATTTTGTTTTAAATCGCAAACGCAGTGATATGAAACAGTAATTTAAAATGTTTATGTTGCTTTCAACCGTGTTACTCTCAATTAAAATACAAAC
>DWEI01003080.1:0-13295 GCA_018245875.1 Mysoria ambigua | reverse complement strand
AATCGTGGGAATGTTCTGCATTCCTCTGCCTACCCCTTCGGGGATTACAGGCGTGAAGTTACGTTATATGAATAAGTAGTACATATGTACCTCCCATAAATATCTAATCTATTCTTTGACCACAGGATATTACATGACGTTGATAATATGCACTAGTGGCCCAGCGTCTGGATTTGTGCCCGGTGTAAGGCAAAATGTTCACCCCATGATGGGACACATCGCGTGTCTAGTGTAACGTGGAAGTGTACTACGCTGTTCAGCCTACGTCATTTAGATGTTTTTTGTTTGTTTGTTTGTTTGTTTGTTTGTTTGTTTGTTCGTTTGTTTGTTTGTTCGTTTGTTTGTTTGTCTCGGGTGCTTGTTAAAGATAAGTTCCGTACTGTACTGAGTTCAGTAACGAAACGTCCGATGGGCGCGATGCGCACGAACGACGTCCGATGTTTCAATCAGCGCTCTTGGTTAGACGCGCTTTTCCCGCGTCGGCCACGTCGCGAGGAGGCCGAGGCGCGTGACCGATGCGACGGCAAATTTATAAAAAAATACATAAATTAACGATGTGTATTTTCCAGTTATGTTTAATATCAGAATTTCGAAGATTTTGTGAGATCTCACTGTCACAGTAGACCTTACAAATTGTTCAACACAGTACGTAACGTAATTTATAATTTCTGGATCGGTTTATTTTATTTTTGATTGATTATTTTGTTATTAGCTTGTTATTATTTACATATGGATAAGCATATGTTAATGTTATTATTTACATACATATAAAATAAACACGTTAGTCAGCTTATTAAAATTATTTTTGACTCGATGCTCTCTATCCACACCATAAGGGACATGGCGTAACAATACATGTGATGATGATAGTAGTAAGATATCAAAACAAATGGAAAGTATACCGGCGTTTCATGGTACGCCAGGATTCTCGTTCAGACTGCGACATAATCAATGGCCAGGGGTCGATGAAAGTTATCAACAAACTCGCGCGCGGCCGACGCGGGCTTCTCCCCGGCGCTATTACGCTTTTCATACTTAATTGGTATCGAAAAGCCGAGTAACAGCTGTGCGGCGAATCGATCCGCTGGCTCTCCCCCGAGCTGTGATATCACGCTTCTCATATCGTAATTCGTTTTGTGCTGACAGCTTTGAAGATTTGACGAATCTGAAACGATTTGCAAACGATTGTAACTACGCTCGAGGTCAGATTTTGAATTCGTGAATTAAGCACTGTCGTTGTCGTGCAGCGGCAGTTTTTCATTATGTCATTAAATGTGGTGAAGGTGTAGAAAGTTTACAGTAGTGTCGATGTAAATAATGTAATGATCAAGACATCTGTAAAATTCCCCCAAAGTTGGTACTAATTGACGGTGTTTCTGAAAACCCAGTTTGAATGTAATGTGTTACTTTTTTACTCTCTTTTGTTATAATATAAACCTTATTTATTGTTGCTTTATTATCAACATTTTTATATTATCGTGGTATATAAATTTTTCTTTTGTACCTGCGTACATATGCACCCCATCATCCAGGGTTTGATGAAGACAAGGCCCTTGAGCATTAAGTTCGCTCTTTGCAACCTAACTAAATGTTAACAGTAATTTACCTTCCATTTTAAGCCGCGCGCGTAAACCGAATTGTATCAGTCAAAACGCAATCGATTCTACGACTTGGGCGTCCTCCTTCACGCAGACCCACTCGGAGGCGTGCGTGTGTGTTTGTTTCGGTGGCCGAGCGCTGCTGTGTGGCTCGACGTTGCTCTCGTGGTGCACGAACCGGTGCAGCCAGAGCCGCTCGCGACCATGACGAGCGCAGCGACGCGTACCGCCCGCCGGCGGAACTGTTTCCCTTCGCCGTTCGCCTCGTTGTCACCGTGTCCAATGATGTTTTACGCTTCGTGATCATACCTTTCTGTGATTGTCCAACGCTGAGGTGGTATTGTGATTTTTGTTTTCGTTTTATAAAAGAGAAATTTGTTTAATGCCGTCTCTAGATGAGAGGGAGGGGGGTGGTGGGTGTCGTTTGAGGTGACGACCGAAAATGCTTTCGAAAACTTTTGATAATAAATGTTAGGATATCATATTCAATATATATTCACGTGTTATTGAGTTGCTTTAACTAAGCGAAGAATTTCAATTGAAGATATTGACCTGAGCCCTTAGGAGTGATGTGTGTAGCTTAACACGTGAGAAGGGATAAGACACCTGTGCCGCACCCCTTAGCCGCGCGCCCTAGACTTTAACATATGTGTGGGCACGTCACGCGCTTGCTTACATCAATAGCTAACCGGTCATTATCAAACAAGTTTTCAGACAGTACTCTCCTCGTGAGACGTCAGGAGCTTACCGACTTCCGCTTTCAGTCTCAGTAATCAGCTTCATTGACCACTAGACCCACGGGCCAGTTAATCATTTTATACTTTCATATGATACGTTGCGTATACGGTCCTGGTTTGCCATTGAAACTTACGCATTTCACTCGTCATTGGGGCTCAATGATGAGCTACGCTCGATCGGTTTAACTCATTGCCTGTCATTCGTTGCGTTGTGAAGCCTTTATGCCGGGGAAATTTCTAAATTGACTCAGTCTAATACATCTTTAGAACGAATATTCTAGAACTCCGTGAGGAGCATGTTTTCAATGTCCAGACAAGCCGTAATTATAAGCCGCGCAAATGATTTTAAACATAGTTGCCGAAAGTAGAAATCGTCGCTTCGTCGTCATAGTCGCGTGCCATGCAATATGGGCTCTTATGCAACCGGACAATTGGAGATAGGAAATGACAACCGGCACATCGAGTTGCTCAACGAAACAACCCAGGAAGTGTGGCTCTCGTGTGTCGAAATTGTGACGGGTCAAGGGCAACGGTAAACGTTACTTACTATTATTAAAATGTTATCTTAGTGGCTATATTACATTAATTTAGTTCTTCGGTAATTGTGTACGTGATAGGAATTAAACAGTGTTTTTTTTTTTGGTTTTTCATTGATGATAAAAATAGTCTTGTTATTATTTTAGTAGGAATATTTTTGATATATGAAATTTATGTGAATTTTTTACTGAAAGGAAATTATTATCTGAGAGGGCATATGTGTAAAAGCAATAAAATTTAAAACATTCACAAGCACTTCTCACTTAAAATAGCACTACTTTTCACTCTTTCTGCTGCGAAAATATGTCGCAACAGATACCACCTATTCCATGGTAGGACATAAACGTGCTTCATGGGGGTGTAATACACTGCTCTGTCTAACTCTTCGGGGACAACAGGCGTGGTGTTACGTGTTATTGTATACTATACGTGTATATCTATAAGTTTTAATAGCGCCCCAAAGTGTGGAATAATTAAGTATTCTTAAGTCATCTTCTTAATAGAAAAAAGGTTGTGTCATTACTAATATTATCTAACAATTGGCAGTATTACGTTGCTTTTCGAATGATCTCAATCTTGTGTAGTTGTATTAAAATTCATTTTCGAACAACCACTTGTATGCATTGTACATGTATGGCACTAGGCACACCAATAGTCGTCCTGTCGATCGATCAGTTGGATAATATCCGTTGTTGAGCCGTTTGTATCTCGGGGCTTGTTTACGCAACATCTTCGCGTGCGGCGTGCGGCCGAGTGTTGCAGCATCGTGTTGACAGTTACATCGGTCACAATTTTGTTTTCCCAGTGTATTGAAGCATTTCGTTGAGATGTATTCATTATTTATGTATACAGACACATTTGAAATGAATTAATTGAACCGCGAAATATCGTATGTTATCGTATGTAACGTATTATGTTATACATAGTATAATAATTATTTTTTTTACTAGTAGAGAACTTGATATGACCATTCTTTATGTCAGTTGTTTTAGTTAATATTATCATGTTCTTTATGTATTTTATATCGTCACGCCAGGTCCCTTTAGTGGTAGCCAGAGGCCATCCTGTGGAAAATTTAAGTATCCTTACAGATCTGATTTGCTGTCAAACATGTGCATTTTAATTTAAATATCATTTGTTTCAACGATTAAGGAAAAGATCATAAAGGAACCTACACAGCTCCCAGTTTTTGATAATGCTCTACCACGCTTGTATATTCAGCAAACAGGTTTTTTCTAATACCTTACACTTACCTTGTTAGTAAGGTAATTATTTTGTGCGGAGACCCGTATCCACTAGACGAAACAAATCTATGTAAGGTCTACACTAATGCTAGCATTACTAACTTATGTACTTACAAATCTCATGTTTTTGTGGACCGTACTCAGCCTCCACACTATTACAATGCTCGTTGCTAACAATGAACAATAATGATGCAACTGTTACAGTACAAATTATTCCGGTTTCATACCCATACTAGTGGAGCGATTCAACATTTGTTTGACGAAAGTGTATGTAAGTTTAATCTGTGGCATTGAACTGTATATAATATGCGTATAATAGTTAACTAACATAGATTTCCATTTACCATACATGTGTTATGCGTAATGAAGACGAAATGACTATTGGCTTCTGGGGCTAAGTAGATTACAATACTCTTTTAATAATTATGCATCGTGGATGGTAGGTCGGAGACAAAATAATTTGAAGATGAAAAAATGTATGACAACTTTAGGGTACATGTCGAGAGTAGGATTAAGCAGAGTTGTGCGAACATAAATGTTAATTAAAATTTGCATCAATATTCTACGTTTCCTTGCAATTTAGTACGTGCTTAACAATATACCGCGTATGGTTTCATTTCCGAGAAACAGTGACTAAACTGCACTGCTACCTAATTTTTGAATTTGCATAGAAGGAACTCCGTTAAGTCGGAATCTGGAAAAATCATACATTAAAAAGTGGAAAATATATTATTTAAGTTTATGAGTGGCTGTATTTAATGTCACTTAATTCGATCTTCAACGGATTATGAATTAATGCATTACTTCTGTACTAAGTTACTTCTAGAATGTTGAATGCAGAAGGACGACATATTCTCATCTCGCCTAATGATACACGATCTTGAGCGTAGGATAAATATACGTATATACTTTGATACGTTAATATTTATTAGCGCATGTAGATTTAAGATTGATTATAAAAAGCTTTATGTAAGTCTCCAGACCAGTCAAGTGAGTTAATTATTTGTTTACGCATATTTAAAATGTTTCATATATAACCACCATTGCGCCTTCGGTTAAGATTAAAATTAAAATTAATTAATGTGAAACCTTTTGTATATCAACATGGCCCGAGTAGCTACCTATGAATCAACACTTTGCGCCGGCAATGATACTTAATTGGAATCACTGATGCGTTTTAACGTTTAATGCTAACGGTTAAATCAAGTTCAGTGGCCGTGTCAAGTGCGGCTAACGTGTCGCGCGGGGGTCAGGAGCGGCGGCGATTCTGGCGATTGTTCCTACGCCGCGGAGGCGGACTGCCGGACGCGAGTCAGACTGTGGCGTCTTAAAATGAGAAGTCTCACGGAAGTGGCACGAACTAACATATCACTGTAGTAGAAGTACATCAGGTTTTTGAGGGCAAAGATATGCACTTGATGCTCTCTGTCTACTCGGTAAAGGATTCGGCGTGATTGTATCATGTTAGTTGTCTTATTACGTCAGTGGTCCCGATTGAAGTTTGTAACATGTAGCTTTTAAAATGTTTCCGAACTCGTCGATGTCGTATCTATGTGGTTTTGTTTTGTGACTAGTCATGTCGAAGACTAGCTTTACCCGATTAACTCTAGTCACACACTTCATGCGTATAATTTTACTTATGCATAAACACAGGATGATAATATTTAAACTATTGTACCTAATGTTGATTGATCTTAGGTTTTTTTTATTTTATCAAATAATGTATATGTTGATAACAGCCAGTCGAAACATTTGACAGTGTAATAATGTCAGGTATGAAATATTTTTATTGATAAAAGAAAATCGAAAGCTTTGCCGGCCCTACAATGTAAGTAGGGAAAAGACTAAGGCTAAATTCGATTTACGTAAATTTACATCATTATTTAGTTTACAATTTTTAAAATCATTATCTCCCGTAAGGGAGCTGGAGTTAAAATACAACAATAAGATTAATATAATCATCACACATGTGTTAAATGTCAAGTTGCAGACGTCTGCTACGAAATGTGAAATCTGACGTCACGTTGTGCGCAAATGTCAAGCATCAGAGGCCAGTCGCATGTGACACATCCATGTCACGGAGCTTTCACTGCCACCGCCACCGGTCCACGACGAGTGGTTCATACCCACGCTGGGCGCGCTCGCCGTGACTCACCGGGGAAGTCGATGTCGCCTATGAAATCTTTAATAAAACACCCATTCTTACCTGGAACCCGTACACTTACATGTACATATTACTCATCATCGTTTTTGTTTGGTCCAGTTTTAAATGAGGTTCTCGCCTCAGAATAACAACTGCTGATTTGCGGCATTCGCGCGTGTTTACGTACGGTGTTTGACGTCGCATAACATATGACAGCTAGTGATATTATATTTAATAACTCATACAACTTAAAGTAGCCAGGAATTTCGTCAAGGACAGCGTTTGGTACCGCAGTGCTTTTTACTTATTACCCAGATTCTGAATAATCTTTATAGTAAATTAGGAAATATCAAAATTTGTTTCTATAAATTCGGTTCCTGTTCACGATGATATTATATATAATAAACACAGAGGCCAACGTCATGACAGCGAGACGAATTCACTTAATGGTTTCGTCTTTTTTGTTTCTTAGCCCAAGTTACCGATAATGTATTTAGTTACAGTTGTATAACATTCCGCGATGGCACTAATGGTCCACTTTGGTCGGTGTAACGACTCATTTATCGTTACACTTTTTGCTGTTTCTAAGACCGTACTAATTTTTAATATGCTTTTTGAGATATGTTTTTTTGTTGATTTGCATCGTTTATTTTTCCTGACGCAAACATGACACAAAAAAATTAAAACGAGGTAATGAAAAAGGAAAAAATATTTATATTACTAAATTACTACATTCGTCAAGTTTATTTAATTTCGGTATAGCCTTCTTATATATTTTCACATGATTAGTTCAAACCACTTTCCTGTGCTCACCTCTTCAGGGATTACAGACGTTATGTGAACGACAGACTATCGTAGCGAAGAATGCCCAGTTTGTAAAATGACAAACTACTCCATGCGAATTATCGCAAGATATTGTTGTACGGATGTCATTATTTCACGTCTACCTTTACTCGGGCCGCCCGTATAATTTGTGGTGATTACGTTGCCATCAAGTGTACAACAGCGTGTCGTATGCATCCACAGAGAATCGTATCGATGCGGGCGATTCAATTGAACGTTAGTAATCAGTGTTACGACTTCCTAACTACACCGGCACCGCGGCGACTTTCGCTATCGACGTGAGGTCCCAGTGTATAATTTTCGTACGATTACCGTGCACAGCTTCGCTTTAGGGTCGGCGTGGAAATTGCTCGGACGTGGTGAAAAGACCTAGAATCACGACATGAGACTTAGACGAGCGTATGTATGAACATGTATCGGCTAATGTAGCGATTATTATTACAAAGCTGTTCGCCGGTGACTTTCTGAGTTTCATTTGCTTATAAATCAAATTGAATGTAGTTATTAGATGTTCGCGCCAGGTCACTTACAAGGTAGGCAAAGAGATCGGATTGCCAAATATCTCTATCCTTATATGTAATAAAATGTTACTTCACGTCTGTAATCCCCGTAGAAGTAGGCAGAGGAATGCAGAACAATCCCACGTTACACCAGTTACGTTTGTCCGTTGATCTGTATGTGGTGAGCCTATTGCCATGCATCGCACACATATCCGGACTCCGAAACACTACTAGAAATTGTAAATTAGAATTTTTTTTAGTGTTTGACCCGGGAATGGAAGCCAGGATCTCCCGATCGGCAGTCAGTCGCACATGCAACCAACATTACCAACGAGGCATTCACAAAATACACAGTAAAACACAAATAATTTAGTTGATGGTTATATTATTTACCTTAACTGATTGCAAATAAACAAGAGTCACATATTATATTTCTATTGCTAGTAATATCTGTTCAATCGCAAAAAAAACCGCTGCGCTCTATTTTCCAGATTACATTTGTGTTCGCGCGCAATTCTACGTACGTGCGTACGTACATTCATAAGCAATTAACGCATTGCACAATGCGTACCTCACAGCGAGGTATTCAACTTGTGGCCTAAAAACCCGGCTCTTGTGTCGGCGAACTCCCCGTACAGCTAATTGAGATAGTGTCTCGCGAAAAGACCAGTGGCGGCGTCGATGTGGCCGCGCTCCAGTCTGGTGACTCAGTGATAACACTTCGTGTAGACTGATAAACTTTTATTTGGTACGTAATTACGTTGAAGTTGTTTATATACGAAATTAAGAATAACAAGGTCAACGCAATCTTTATTAATTTGTTTACGTTTTTTGACTTCTTTGTTACATTAGGTGGATATGTTAAAGAGAGACAAAAACCAATAAATAAATGTTCAGTTCATAGCTTATGTTATTAACATTTATAAGCTGTTTAAAGAGTTCATTGACTAAGCGGATATTTTCAGTTATACTTAATACTGTCCGAACCTATCGCCGGCTATGTCAGTCCTTCGTACTAATCGGTGTTTGAATTGCTTAGTGTGAAAGAAATTAAAAGCTATTTCGATATGTGGCCAGCTAGAGGTCTGACGATTTAATGAAGTGCAGAGGTCAGTCCACTGCCGGAAGCACCAGTTAACGAGAAGGCGAGAGATCTTTGTCACTATTAAGACTCGTACGGTCCAGCCGAGTATAAGAACTCCCTTAACTAATTCTCTATAAGTTTAACACTTAAATGATTTAATTCAATTAATTCGTCAAAAGAAACACTGAATTTGATGACGTCACTTGTATCAACTAAATAATAGTTTCAATATAAATTGTATAGACCCGGTTAAAGTTTTTTATTAATACATACATTAAAAATGCTTGTAAAAAAGCTATACGAATCGAGTTCAATTTGGGAAACTAATCTGTGAGTCACTTGGGTAAATATCCAACGATATCGCTCGATAAATTGTCCAGTCTAGACTTAATTATACTTGTTTTTTTCACTCTAATGTAAAAACCAATTTTTGTAATGTTTATTTTTAGGCGTGTGGTTTTTCTTTGTTCTTTGTGTGTAAGTGATGCGATATGTTTTACATGAAAAGATAAGTGATACCTCGTGTTTTATGTCCGCCAGGTATTGCTTCCGTTTTAACCATAAACGTATGCGGAAAGCAATTAAAACGAACTTATATAAGTCAGTTACTAAAACCGGCATAAGAAGATTCATATATGGTTTAGATGTTGTGTATTCGTCTCTTTCTGGTACCTCTTTAGTTGGTAGCTGCCTCGTTTATCGTGTTGGTTGCAAGTGGTAGTGCCGATCGAGAGGTCCCGGGGTTGATTCCTGGGTCGAACACTACAAAATTTTATAATTTAAATTTTCTAGTAGTGATTCGAAGTCTGGATATGTGCCCGACGCATGGCTATAAGCTCACCACATGTTCCATAGTGGGACGTAAACGTAACTGTTGAAACGTGGGAGTATTCTGCATTCCTCTGCCTATCTCTTACATTCTTCTATACATTTTTTAGTTGGTTAGTTTACCCTAACCTTTACATATCCATGTTGGTAGCATAAACGATTCAAGACGTAATTTATGAGGCAGTAAATCTCATGTTGACGCAAAATCGAAGGTTGCAGGTTCAAATATATGATTAATTGCTAACGTCCAGGTTCAGTGAAAGCTCATAAAGGATCAATGTCACTGACTCTTTTCCTAGACAGACGATCTTATTGATTCATCCAGAAAGTCATAAACTGCGTCGTGAGCCAGACGGGGGTTGGTCTAGACTGAGTCTAGACCGCTCAGTTTGAAATTTCTAACTTTATTAAAGCAAAATATGTGAGCGCACTCCCCTGTCGGCCATTCTGTGAAAAATAACCGGGATACTAAATTTTGATACTTACATTTGCACTGTCTGCATTATCTCTATGATATTTTTTCGCTTTGCATATTTTATAACCAAATATTTAACTTGTTTAAATGTCAAGTGACGTCTGCGTCTACGTAACAGCTACAATTCATGTAAATTACATGTTAATCTAAGATATTAGTATCATGAGAAAATTATACATTTCGTTCGTAATGACCGCTGTAGTCTAGAAGTGTTTCACCCGAATCCTAACGTTCAGTTTATATCCGAGTCACAATGAACGACATCCCATTAACCCGTGTAATATTTTGACCACCGTCTCACTGATGAGATGTTCACGGCGTTGAACACTGTGGGCAAACACCAGAGCGGCCGAACTACCATCGTTGTCGTTGGAGAATTTATTATAACTTTCGATTTCGACAGCGCCGTGTGCAACGCGCCGGCGGCGGGCCGCGGCGCGCTGGTTTCGTTTCGGTGCCGTGCGCAATCGGTCGCGGGTTGCGCTCTGCGAGTCCTATGTGGGTTAATGCTCGTAAGATAATGGCCGTCGATGGCCCGGCCGTTGCCCGGTAGCTGTGCAAATCGATCCCGATTCGCGTTCGAATTTAGAATTTTACGCACCATATCCACCGTTCCCAGTTTGCTTTTCGTATCGTCGATTTATATGATTAGGAAACATTGGTTATTATTATTATTATTATTCGTTAGTATAGCTGCACAGTCGAACACGGGTCTCCTCTCACAATAGGAAGGATAAATATCATAGTCCGCCGCAACATCAGGTGTAAAATAGTAATTGCATACTTAATTATTGGTATACACACTTGGTATAACATTGAGATGTTATGTGTTTAAGAATTTCCTACAGCCGTCTTTTAACACCAACGTATAGGTAAATTCACAAATGTGCCTAATAGACCCCGCCTTTTCTCCCTCGTTAATATTTCCGCGTCATTAAACGGATGATCGTTCTTCTTTTGTATTGTTAAATCATGTGTTAAATATTTAAACAAAAATTGAATTATATAATATAAAAAAGAAGTACCATTAAAATTGTTAACCATAATTTTTTATTCATAATTAAATATTTAACTATAGCTCCCTTGAATAGAAATCTAAACTATCTCTTCTCCGATGTAGGTGCCACGACAAAATTACCATAATACCCTATATCTTGTGGGATTTGTCTCGATTTACTCGTTTGCCGATAAAAACAACGTCGTGACGGCTGTGCGGTCTGCTCGACTTTAGCCACACATTTTTCCCACGTTCCAAGTGTCGTGGTCGCTTCGCTTTTTTTTTTTTTGTTACTGTCACTTGCATAATAATTTATTAGTATTCAATATCATATGTTTCTTCGTCATATCGCATATATTTATTTACTTCGTTATGTGGGGCATTGAAAAGAAAATTCTATTCGTAAATAGTGTCAAAAACGTACACTATGTATTTATAGGAAAGTTAAAAAATCAGTCGACTAAATGCTGACATGACGCGACAGCTGATGAGGGTATTGATGATGACGTATTTCATATAACGTACATACGTGAAAGACGATCAATTGTTCATGAGAAAAAAAAATCTTTTCTTTCCGATTGAGGTGGTCACACATTCGCCTCGATAAGCCACATTTCATATCCGGTTCCTGAGATTGAGACGTAACTTCACACTGGTCGTCGACTCGTCGAAGTTAAATTGTACAGTTAACTGTTCGATCGGCTAACGGTTGCCATATTTTGTGACGCAACCGACAATTGTTATAAAACTCACATGTCAAGTTTTGTTAGAGGCGTTAAATGAAAACGTGAAATCGTAACAGTAGCGTTCGATGTTGATCGGTCGAGTTATAAAATGTTTTAACGAACTCTATCTCACAGGTGTGTCCTTGAGCAACCTGTCACGTAACATGCTCAGTGGTGCTACACAACTGGCATATTTCCGTAAATGGTACAATACAATCGTTTGATTTGTTTTCCGGTTTCTCGTTCGATACAACCCGATGTAAAACACCGTACGCACTCTATAGCATTCGTTTCGATCACGATCTCCCTTTCGAACGTCTTCGCGTGAAAACGACGAATTCACCGTGGACGAAATGTATGGGAATGGAGTAGGAAATGTATGGAAATACTGTAATTGTAGTCTTACCAATGTTCATGTTTTTATGTATATTCATACATATATTAGGTTCTTAACTATAGAATTGTTGATTTTTTATGCTGGCTACTGGGGAGATCGATCTGTGGATTCTACATGAAATTCTAAATTTGAATAATTTTTGAAACGTAGTAACTATATTTATTCTTAAATATCTTTCGTTTTTTCCTACCCTACTATTTAACTCTCTTCTTTCTCTATTTTATGTATACATATTATACAGGATGTTTTTTCAAAGGGTACCCAAATCGTATACATACATACAATAGAATTATTTACTATGGCATACTTCAATAGAAAATAATTCAGTGACCTATTTCGTATGTCCCGGAATCATCCTTTTCAATTGATGCTAAGATATTTCGCAACAGCACGTGCTCGTAGCAAAGCGATGTTTAAAGGTCACACGCTGAATAGAACGTCTGGCAGATGCTTATTTGCACAATAGGACCGGCTTCGTTGTGCGCGGGCATCAAACGACACGCCAACCAACGTCTTCCTGCTTAACTACGATTGATTATTATCATTATTACCGCAAGATTGCCATTTTTCCAGGAACGTATTTGTATTTTTTTAAAGTTAGCTCTTCTTAAGGACTTACACATTTCGTTCGTGTTTTTATTACGGCCTGTCCATCCTGTAGGAATCGTTGTACAAAAACCAAATGTAGGAGGACTTTCGTCACGACAATCTCCACGAAGTGTGTCAAGAACACATGTTTGAATTAATTATAAATTGTAATCAAATTTCAAATTAACGTTACAAAAGTTGTTGCGAACACGTGTGACTGGTTTTGTTCACTATGTTCCAAAACCGTACATTTGCTAATGTAACAATATGTAACAGAAACATAGTGCAATTGCATTTGTGTAATTTCTGTTTGTAATCATATTTAGATCTTTCGGAGCTGTGAATAGTCATGCGAATTTTTAGTGTGTGTTAAAAATTTCGAAAAGCATTCATAGAATCGATTTTACAACTGTTACGATGCGGTAAAACACGATTCGTATGGAATGAGTTTCGGCAACTATACATTTTTACGAAGGCTCGTCGAGACGAGTTGTTTGTTTACGTGTCCGCTGTAGTACGAGTGTAGGTAACGGGCCGCGCGCCGCGAGGCGCCTCCGCCGGCTGCCGCCGCGCCAGCCGCTCAGTCGCGCGCGGCCCAC